>JZSA01001839.1:0-175716 GCA_000956155.1 Cotesia vestalis | reverse complement strand
AAAAAAAAAAAAAAAAAAAACATCATACAAGCGAATATCTTTTTTTTTTAGGCATTCAATCGTGATAATTATTCCAAAAATACAAAGAAAAAAAACTTTAATATTCCATATATACTTTAGAGACAATCTCATTTCTGTAGTAATCTCATTTATTATTTTTTTTTTAATCTATAGATATACAAGGAAAGGAGTGACGACACACAAAAGACGGCCTTGCGCGCTGTATAATTTGCAAAATCACATGCACACTTTCTATCGGCATTTAAAATGTCTCACAATTGCAATTATTTTTCTTACAGATTTCTCCTTCTAGAATTTTAATTTTTTTTTTTTTATTTTATTCTGTAGGAAAGAAAATACTTTAAGAAAATAAATAAGTAAATTTATTGAAACAAATATATGGAGCCACGAGAGATTTTTATTCGTGAGCGCCGGCAGCCGTCTATTGATCGGTGAAAAAATAATTGCAATTTATTTAAAAACATCTCTATTATCTTAAATTCGATAAATAATTTGTTTATTTGAATAAAATTAAACGTGAAGAAATAAATAATTTAGTAAAAGTATTATTAACAAGTAATAAAACAAATAAAAAGAAGTAATGTTGTAAATAAAATTTAAATTTGGCGCTGGAATCCTTGAAACTCTGGCTGTGGACCCCGTGGCGCGTTGTTGTGATCTAACATGGCGGAGAGTAGTGTTGTGGCTATTGAGTGTCTACGTCAATTTTAATAGAATAAATATCTACGAGCTGGATAGGCACTTGCGACGATGCCCAATACTTGTGTGTTAACTATAACAAATATTAAGAAGATAAAACACTAAAAAAATCAGAGGTTATAATTGTGAGTGTAATTATTATTGATAAGTATATTTTTACTGTACCGCGAGACCGCTCTCTCATCGGTTGGATATTTATCGTACACAGCGGTGCGCAAGAGTATATAAATTCATCATTTTTTTAGTGTGGGGGTTATTTTATTTGGCCTGTAAGATATTATTTAATGTCAATTAAACATTAATCTAACGCAATATATGATTAAAGATTTTAATTTTCAAATAAGTAACTCTAATTAACAATAAAATACTCATTATTCCCGCGTATAAATTGTATGTAACAACTATAATTATCATCTTATGTGCTGTATATGATTGTGTGGCATCTTACGATCGAGAGCGGGCTTATGCAACAAGGCTGCATAAATATACAAAACTTTGTAAACAAAATATTTATTTGGATACACATTATACATATAAATATTAAATTTTTATTGATGAGCTGATATATTGCTTTACAAAAAAACTTACTATTAAAATAATATTTACATAATTTATTAATTAATAATTGACTTAATAATAATATAACATAACATAACATAATATAATATTATTAATTTTAGTTTCTGAGTGACTAACGGACATTGTGAAATGCACGTTTGATCAACGACAATCACCGGTTAAAAGTAGTGTGCTAAGTACCGTTACTCCAAAGTACTCTGCATGAATCACTGCTACGTACGATCGGCTAAAATAAAAACTTCAACATGCTCTTGTTTTAAAATCATCCTGATAACGTCAAGTATATTTACGTCTATTTGCGAATGCAACAACGGTTGTCAGCTGTCAAGAGGAAAAAATTTAACCAGCATTATTGGGTGATTGTGACGACATTAACTACTCAATGATAATATTAGGTTTACTTAAATGTCGTGACAAAATAACATTATCATCATTGTCATTAATATTTAGATCATACAAAAATGCCATTCACATAATAATTATCACTGCAGACACAATATAGTAGTGTGTATTTTATTCATAATTTTTTTTTTTTAACACTTTAAACAGATAATGATGATCCGTCTATATCATGCTTGTTTTGCTAGTAAATTTTTATAAATTATTAGTAGTAAAATTTAACAGCTGATTTTATTTCACATTAATATATTTTTTTTTATCCGTTCAATGATATAAATATTTATATAGATGATAATAATATATTAAAGAAAAAGTGCGGACGAATTGTATTAAAAAAAAAAAAATTATTAAAAATCAAGAAGTAATTGAAGTAACAGTGATTGTAATAAAGAGGTGAAGGCATGCTAGTTAGTAAACAGTAATACAAAAACATTAAGTGTGACAATTAACGTGCAAAATGACTGATACAAGAAGGCGAGTGAAGCTTTATGCTTTAAATGCTGATAGACAGTGGGATGATCGTGGTACTGGACATGTATCATCATCTTATGTAGACAGACTTAAAGGGATCTCATTATTGGTCAGAGCTGAGAGTGATGGTTCTGTTTTATTAGAAAGTAAAATACAGCCAGATACTGCATATCAAAAACAACAGGTTTGATAATTTATATTTTTAAATTTAATTTTATTATTTATGCAATTGAATTTTTTGAATGATATTTTTAAATTTATGTTTTTTAGGATACCTTGATTGTTTGGTCGGAAGGAGATAATTTTGATCTTGCTTTGAGCTTTCAAGAGAAAGCAGGTTGCGATGAAATATGGGAAAAAATATGTCAAGTTCAAGGTAAAGATCCATCAGTTGAAATAACACAAGATATCGTTGAAGAATCAGAGGATGAACGATTTGACGATATGTCTGATTCGGCACCGCCGATTGAATTACCACCCTGTGAATTAAGTCGTCTTGAAGATATCAATGAACTTATTGGTAATTGTTTATCAACGCCCGTACGAAAAGAAAAATTAGCCATGGCAATTGAATCTGAAGGTTATATTAAAAAATTATTAAATTTGTTTCATACATGCGAGGATCTTGAAAATATTGAAGGTTTACATCATTTATATGATATATTCAAAAATATTTTCTTATTAAATAAAAATGCCCTATTTGAGGTAATGTTTAGTGAGGATGTGATTTTTGATGTAGTGGGTTGTTTAGAATACGAGCCTTCATTACCACAACCAAAGAGGCATCGAGAGTATCTACGTCAGTTAGCAAGATTTAAACAAGCTATTCCAATTACAAATCCTGAATTGTTAGCTAAAATCCACCAAACTTATCGTGTCCAGTACATACAAGATGTAGTTTTACCAACACCAAGTGTATTTGAGGACAATATGCTCAGTACACTAAGTAGCTTTATATTTTTTAATAAAGTTGAAATAGTTACTTTAATTCAAGACGATGAAAGGTTTTTAACAGAATTATTTCGACAGTTAACCGACGAATCGACGTTAATATGTAAGCGTCGTGATTTAGTTTTGTTTCTCAAAGAGTTTTGTAATTTTTCACAAAATCTTCAACCACAAGGCAAAGAAGCGTTTTACCGAACATTAACAGCACTTGGTATTTTACCAGCACTTGAAATAACATTAGCAATAAATGATGCCCAAACTAAAACAGCTAGTATAGATATACTGACTTACATTGTTGAATATTCACCGAGTGTTGTTAGGGATTATACTTTACAACAAATAAATAACACTGAACAAGATCAAATGTTGATAAATGTTATAGTGGCTCAACTTGTTGGTGATACAGATCCAGAATTAGGTGGTGCTGTACAACTTGCTGGTGTTTTACGATTATTACTTGACCCGGAAAATATGTTGGCTTCTGTCAATAAATCTGAGAAGACTGACTTCCTTAATTATTTCTACAAAAACAGTATCATAACACTGATTGAACCATTATTAGCCAACACTATTGGTGATAAACCAGTACGTGAAGATTATCGCACAGTACAGTTGCTAGGATTGATTCTCGAATTATTATCATTTTGTGTTGAACATCACATGTATCAAATTAAAAACTGCATTTTAAACAAAGATTTATTACGAAGAATATTAATCCTAATGAAATCAACGCATACCTTTTTGGTATTATGTGCATTGAGGTTTATGCGTAAAATAATTGCATTGAAAGATGAATTTTATAATAGATATATTATAAAGGGCAATTTATTCGCACCTGTATTTGATGCATTTGTAAGGAATAATGGTAGATATAATCTTTTGGATTCAGCTATACTCGAAATGTTCGAATTTATTAAATTGGTAATTATTACTTTTTTTTTTTTTTTTTTTAACCTTAAATGAAGAGAATTATTCCTATGCACTTATTTTTTTAATTAACATTAATTTGTTATTTGGCATTAATAATGCTATGTATATATATATATATATATATATATAAATTTTTTTTTCTTTTATTAGGAGGACATCAAATCTTTGTGTTCACATGTTGTTGAAAATTTCTCCAAAGAATTAGAAGCAATCGACTACGTACAAACATTTAAGGCATTAAAATCAAGGTATGAACAGCATCAGGATAAACTTAAGGATCGTGATAGAGCTACTCTCGAGAGGTATGTTGATAATCAACTACCGCGGGATCAGATAGACTCTGATAGTATTATCACGAGTATATTTATAAATTTTATATTAATATATTTATGTTTTATTATTAACACAGTGTACCATCGATTTTACGCAACAGCCGGTATAGACGGGACCAACGGCAGCTAGATGAAGATGAGGAAATGTGGTTTAATGAAGAGGAAGATTTCGATGAGGGTGAAGCTGTTGTTCCAGCTGCTGCGGCTGATCTTGTACCACCGGCATCAGCTAAAAAACAACCACCGAGTCCTAACTCTGCACCTAATCCTATCCCTGCAGATTCTAAAAGCCAACAACAGCAGACTGTGCTGAATAATAATACCGCTAATAATACCTCGACTACGCAACAGTCTCAAGTTAATAGTAGTAGTCCCACGGAGAATGAGTCTTCGATTTCTGCTGGAATTATTGCCAGCTCTACGGACGATAGTGAAAAAGTAGGAACGACAGTTTTCAAAAAGGTAAAATATATAATTAATTTTAAAAAGTTTTTAATTCTAAATGAATTTGTTGATATATCTTTTGTATATTAACTAAATTTTTTTTTTTTTATTTTTTTTTTTTACAGGGGTTGGTCGATTATGAGGGTGACTCTGATGAAGATGATGAAGATTCAGAATTAAATCCTTCTCCCAAAAGACAGCGACTTGCATAGTAGATAAATCATCAAAGAGCAGTAATAGTGCTACGACTATCTATCGCCGTCGCTGTTCTTCCCTCTGATAGATTTATACTCAAATTAATTTGAAATTATTTTGATCTATTTCGTTTATATAAAGTCAATAACAAATAGGTCAGAATTAAATAATCTTAATCATGTGTCTTTAGACAGATACTCGAGTATGTTTAACTACATAAGAGGGGAAATATATATTTTTTAACTTTAGTGCATTGTGAACATTGACAACTGTCTGTGCTAATTTCTTGTACAGTTAACTAAGAAAAGAACAGCCATACAGGAGAATTTAAAGGATATTGATATTAATAATAATTATTTAAATAATAATTATAAATATAATGATAATATTAGATCAAGAGAATAAAAGTGAAGAGGATAACTTTAAGAAATAATAAGAATAATTAAATTAAGAATTATTAACGCGGATCAAGTTAAGGTAGCGTTGATTATAAATTTGTAAAACTTTGAATTTTTTTCTTAAAAATAATTAAGAATTTATTACTAAACCGCTTATTGTATGACTATGTTGTGTAAAGATATAGTAAATTTCAACATAAAAATATCATCAATTTATTTCACTGGTTTAGTGTATTCCCATTTGTTTAAAGTAAAATCACTTTTTAATATTTACTTAATAAATTCATAAAAAATGCATGTACAATTAATTAATTATAATCGTAATAAGTTGTTTAATAACACATAATTGATATTTTTTATTCAAATTATTATTTAAGAATATCATTACCCATACCAATAGAAAATTATGAAAAATTGTGCAAATTGTTTTCTTCTTTTTTACTGAAAAATTAAACTTATTAAAAATTTATTTATTAGAAATTTCTTAGGTAGCTTGATTTTTAAAATATTAAATTTATAAATAATTTAATGGTAAAGTGGTGAATGAGTGTTAAAGAGTTTAATATCTAGTGCTAATTAATTGATAAATCTTTAATGACTTTTTGGCAAATGATTTTATTTTTCGATAACTAAAAATTTAAATGTCATTCATCACTCGTAATACTGTCAATTGTAAAATTGTATTATTGTTTATTTTTTCTTGATAATTGAAACGCCATACCAATCAAATACTTCCGCGTTAACTGGACTATTGTGATAAGATATCGATATTTTTTCCTCTTTATTTAAAATTTTTTTTTTCTTTTTGATCCGATAGTTTTCCTGTTTAATTTATTTCAAATCAAGACCAAACCGCTGCTCCATAATGATAAATTTTTCTAAATTAATACAATACAGAAACAAATGTAAGTTAGTGTACAGGTTTTTACTGGTTTATTATCCATAAGATTTATAAATATAAAAGATATATATACACATACACACGTAGACTATATATATAGTCAACGTGTCTCTGTGTAAAATTCAATGATTAAACACAGCCAGAAAAGATATGTTGAGTTTTTTTTTTTTGAAGCGGTGACTGTGAAATATAATTTATAATTATTAAAATATGAACTTTATTATAACAATTTGTACATAACAATCCGCAGGCTGATCTGACAAAAATGTGTGACGAAAAATGATAACAATTAATTAATTATCTATTGAAAAAATAAAAACGACGCATTAAATTAATAAAAATGACTTCAACGTGTTTTACTGTATTTAAAAGAAAATATTGAGTAATTATCTGGAAATGAACAAGACATTATTGTTAGTACGGTAAATTAATAAAGTAAGCTAATGTGTAAAGTACAAGTCAAATTTTAAAATTAACTTTTTAATTTAAAAACTAAATGTTTTATAGATTAGTAATTTTATGTTAATAGAAATGATTCGTAATTTTTATTGGGTATAATTATTAATTCAAAAATATTTAAGTTTAAAGATAAGAGTATAAGCATCACATAAACAATTAAAAAGGAAAATAATTAAAAGTGTTTATATAAAAATTAATGAAACAACTTGACTTTTTTATGTAAACACTCATAGTTATTTATATCTTTAGTAATAATAAATAAGTAAAATACGATGGAGTGTTTTCGTATATATATGATGCAAAATGATTCAGATTCTGTTGCGATTGTGAAATTCTATACAATTGAAAACATTTATTACGGAAACAAGTATCGCTTAATATATTTCACGTGTATGGTTATGCAAAACAATATTTTATCTTAACAAGAAACAAATATCAATCAAATTTTCGTACATTGCAAAATGAATTTTATTTTTGTAAATAATTACAAAAGTTTTTTCACGATACAAATAAATTAATTACATTAGTTAATGTTGTAAAAAGGATTTCACTTTCTTAAAATAATGTTTTATAAGGCCTAAAATTTATTTTGGTCAATTGGCAATGAAAACAAATTTGAAAAAAAAATTTAGAATTTTGATAATGATTAATGCGTGATCAAGACAGATTTCTGAAACATTTTGTATTAACAATACTGACCCATTGATCACTATAGATTTTACAAATGTTACATCGATATAATTATAATATTAATTATAATAAAGAAACAAAAAATAACATTACATATAGGAATATCTCATTATCATATTTTAAATATTCAATGTTTTATATTTATTATAATAAGTCACATCATTCACCTTTGATTTTTACTCTTTCAAATTTTTTTTTTCTTCAAATAAGTATTGCACAAAATTTTTATAGAAGATGAATAATTTGTGACCTTTGTATACAACATAACTATATAAAATGATCGAGTGTGTAACAAGTGAATCATAAAGTTTAACAAAAAGATAAAAACATTAAAATGACAAAACAAATATCTTGCATTTTATTTTTCCAAAATTCATAGAAGCAACGATGATTCGTAGACAAATCCTAAATTAAATAAAATTAAAAAAAAAAAACTATTTGTAATTATCATTATAAGAAATTTTCAAAACATAAATAACTTGATTATGAAAGTGACTATAATGAGTTTTATAGAAAGAGTTAAATGATAATTTTAAGCAGAATATTAGTTTTTTTTATATGTAATCAAATTACTAATCATTATCAATATTTGCTGAGTTATTAATTTTGGTTTAACATGACATATGTGAGATTGTAAATAATTGATCAAGTTTAAATGAGTAATTATAGTCGTACATTAAAATATAGTAATTGAACGTACAATAAAAGATAGATTTAAACAATCAATACAATTGGTACAAACAAAATATGAGCATTTCGATGCTACGAATCTCATGCTATACATGAATTCCGCAATGAAAAGTAGAAAGTGGTATGATGAGAATGTGTTGTAGAAGTGCGTGAAGTATTTAATTGAATAAATTTTAATTCAAACGAATTATTGATTACCGTGAGTAAGTCTCGTTAATTTGTTAACGAAACTCTAAAAGATTTTCCGATTATTAACAGCAATTTTGTAAGTAATATCAGATTATAAAAAATGTTATGCTTATTGGCGGACAACCTCTGCTCTCAGACGTGCTGCAAGAGCTTTACGAACTTGAAGAATTGATGGATCGGTAGCTTGAGAATTTTCTAAATCTTGTGTACCTTGCATCGTTGCTTCAGCAACATTTCTAGCTGAGCTTGGACGTGCCTTTGTCATCTCCAATCTTTGATTACGAGCTTGTTTCTTCAGTGCTACTAGCTTGTCTCTTCGTGCTTTTAGATAATTTTCTCTTTTTTTCATATCTTCTTCACTTTCATCTTGTTTTTCATCTTGTTTCTATAATTTTATTTATAAAATTAACAAACCTTAAACTATTTATAGCTAAAAAATGAAGAGTATTAATTTATGTATTTCAGGAAATAAAAAGATGTACCGTTTCAGCTTGAAGATCTGGCTTTTCATCTTCTTCCTTTGGTATTGGGGCAAGTGGAGTTAATATTCTCGTTGGTTTAAGCAATGGTAATTTTACAGGCTTTGAACTAGACTCGATTGGTTGATCGACATTTTCTACCGACTCAACTGGTGGATCTGTTAGTTGTGCTGAAGTTCTTATCGTTTCTTCCAACACGGCTCGTTCGTTTTGATACTGATTGTACAAGATTTCGTGGGCTTTTTCGAGATCCTTTTCTGCCTCAACAAGATTATTGTCATCCTCTTCTTGTTCAAGTTCTTGAATTTTTTTTCTAAATATAAATATAATTATCAATTATTTTTTCAATCGATTATATACATATAAATTAAAGTTTTTTCGCCTAGCGGTCAAGTGACTAGTAAATCGAATTCAAGCCAACGGATGGACATTCCATCTTCCCAATTGGTCGAGAGACATTCTCTCTTTACATAAGTTCGATCCATCGAATTTGAATACTAGTGAAGCTGAAAGCTTATGGTATCTTTTCGAGTTATAAAGATGTTCATTAAATGAAAGAAACTAAATCAGAGCAAATACAAACCTTGAAAAAAAATATCAGAATAGAAAGTATAACAATAGACTGAGAAGTATGATGGTGGAAGAGGCCCGGTAGCTCAACTGGGAGATCCAGGTTCGATTCCTGGCTTGGTAACCGACCCCATATATTTTTTCAAGGTTTGTCTTTGCTCTCATTTAGTTCCTTTCATTTATTTCTTTCAATGAACATCTTTATAACTCGAACAGATACCACAAGCCTTCAGCTTCACTAGTATTCAAGTTCGATGGATTCCCATCAAACTTATGTAAAGAGAGAATGTCTCTTGACCAATAGGGAAGAAAAAACTTTATTTTATATATAAATTTAATTATTTAACTAATATGGTCAATGAACGCTTAAGATGATAAAGATATTAATTTTACTGTAATATTTCTTCCATAGCAAGTTCATCATCAGGGAGATCTTCAGTATTATAAGTTAACGATGAAGGAGTAAGTCCAAATTTTTGTTCCAACATATTTAGGGCTTGTAACTGTAACTCCAAGTTTTTTTGTATCATCATTCTTTTGAATATTTCATATTCATTGGCGGCCCAAATTTGTTCAAAAAGTGACTAAAATTTTTAATAAAAAAATAATTTGATTTTATTTTTCAAATTAACATAATTAAAAAAATAATAAAGACTTACCTGTTGAAAGTTAATAGGCATTCTCGTTTGTTTATTTACCGTACATGCATGTTCAAATTGCTCTGGTGTAATTCTCATATCTTCCATATAACATCCTAATAATAAATCAACCAAATTTTTATATTCTTGGTAAACTTCATGATATTCTTCACTGTCTTGTGTATCTGCTTCAAAAACTAATTAAAAAGCAACATTTTTCAATTATTATTAATTTATCTAAATTAAGGAGTTTTTTTGGTTGGTTTTGAAAAGGAGTTTTATTTTTAAAATTTTTACATTTGTATATAAATAAGTAATAAAGCCCTTAATTGACAAACTTAATCTATAATATTTTCAGTGTTAATTGACATCAATGATGTGCTTAACAACTTACTATAATTAAAAAAATATAAAATTTTTCTTAGATATTATTAATTTTATCTTAATGTTATTAATTAAATTATTAAATTTGGCAATTTGAATATTTGGTGCAATGGAAAAATTTTAAATGGTACAAAATAAAAAACCATAGCTTCATTAATTCTAAATTAAGGAGTGTTAGTATCAAAAAGACTTACTGAGAGATCTTTCTTCGATAAATGTCAAGAGAGGTGCTGACCATATTGGACCTTGAAGAAATCCTACTAATGAATCAAATACCCAACCACTATCTTCTTGAGCCATTATTATTGTTTTCAACTTTTTTATATTAATGAACTAATATAGTGAAAAAAAATATCTAAATGTCTTTTTGCTTTTGAAACGAAAAAAGTAAACACAGAAAATGTTAACAATCCCTTCTGATAGAACAGCAACTGCAATGTCTCGACTATTGGGTGTTACTATGGTAACATTAATCAAAACATTAACATGACTATACTTACACTCGTCAATCATCATTTGAATTGAATATAAATTATTTATACCGGGTTAAAGTTTGTTCGTAAATTATTAAAACGATTAATCGATGAAATATTGAATAATTTTTTAAGATTTACAAAGTATACAGTCTGTTAAATAATGATGATTTTGGTCATTTTTTAAGTTTCAATTATTGTAAATAATTATAATTATTTTTAATAATAGATCAAGAATATTAAGAATGATTTTCCATAACAGAGGAACATTTTTTTATGGGCAATATAAAACTCACTACATAATTTTGTAATAGAATATGCTAAACAATAAATTATAATTTGATGCTTATGAAAAATCACTTTTAAATTAATTTTCAGATTAATGTATGATTTGTTTATGAAAAATAATTTTGATTATAAGTTTTTCTCCAAATATTTATCAGTTCTTGGCGAGACCGAAAATAATTCTTTATTTTTAGATTAAATTAAATTAAAAAATATTCCAAATTCTGTATTTATTTTAATATTTTTCAATTAGTGGCTAAGTAAAAAATAAAGTACTATTTCTATATTGAAATGAATTTGAAAATAATTATATTATTCATTTCAATTTTTTTGTATTTTTTCCGAAAACCGAAATTCAAAAATTATTTTCGAATTCAACTAAATTAAGATGGATTCATCTGGTAAATTTAATGGATTGAAATATATTAATATTTTGTCATATTGAATTCATTTTCAATACTTTTTTTTTTAATTAGGGCAAGTACCTCATAGCAAAATGAGGTAATTATTTAATATTTTATTGTTATCTGATTATTTTATTGGTTTAACAAAAATAAAATTATGATAATTTTTTATTAAAAAATTGTAATTGTTCTATTAATCAAATTCATTTTTATATTATTATGACAACAATAGTTTTTATTTATGATATTGAATGATCAGCAAACTTCTGACAATTCTATTGATTTTTATTAAAAATTAATTATAAAAAAAAATATTCTTCAAAAATTTGCGCTTGTATTTTTTTTTAATTTCTAGATATGGAATTTATTTATTAAAAATTTTTATGAAAATCAAGTTAGCCGACATCTAAAAATTTTTGGAATTTTTTTTTACAGACAAAATGGTTACAAAAAAATAAAAATAAATTTCAATTATAAAAAACTTAAAAAACAATGCGTGAAATTTTTTAAAAATATTTTTTAGTTCTAATTTAATAATTAAAAAAAAATCAAAAAATTAAAAATGTCGGCTAACTTTAGAATTATAAATTTTTCATAATAATTTAGTAGTTATAAAAATCCAAAAACATTGACCGATGTCTTTTAGATTCAGTATTAATTTTATTTTTTCTATTTACTATCAAATGATTCATAATGACTTGATTTGCCGCCAAATCACAAGCGCATGACAGAAGAGTGAGGGAGTGCCATTGGGATTATGTTTAATTTAATCAACCCGGCATTTATTTACTAGTTATTATTTCCAATTCTAAAAACAGTAAAGTTAAAAAAATAATTATTAAAAATGTCGAAAGTAGCATCACGTTTAAAGTCAGCAAAAAAATTAATGGAAAAAGTAGATCATAGTTCTAAATTACATACAGAAATACCGGCTGGTTTAGCATCTCCAAGTCCACCTCTAGGCTCACAATTAGGACAGGTTAGTTTTTTTTTATTTTATTAAAAATTAAAATCTCACATAATTATTTATAATTAACCGTATTTTTTGATTTCAGAGAAATATAAATATTGCCAATTTCGTGAAAGACTTTAATCAAAAAACAGAACATTTGAAAGAAGGCATACCAATACCATGTAGGGTTAAGGTAAATCCTGATAGAACTTATGATCTTGTAATGCATAAACCTCCGACATCGTATTACTTAATGCAGGCTGCTGGTATTCAGAGAGGTGCTATGGACTCAGGTAAAAATATAAATATATTTTTTCTTAATGTTATCCTTATGAATTAATTTTCTTTTAAGGATGACTTACTAATAAATAATTGATCAAAGGTTTGGAGAAAAATAAATGATTCGATAAACATAAGTTAATTTTGAGATTGATTTTTATTGGCTAATATTAGAAATTTTAACTACCAAAACTTTATGACAGAAGCTTTTAATACCTTCGAATTTCAGTTTCAGGCAAAACAAAAAATTTAGTCATCATTTTACTTATTAGACTATAATACTGAATTTAAGAGACATGATAGTTTTTAGAAATTTTCTTAATGAATAAGTGATGACAAATAAAACATAGGAACAATTCAATTTTTTGAAATTTTAAAAAACTGTAAATGCAATTTTTCAAAAATAATTTTGTAGAAATGATTAATTTGTAAAATCCAAAAAATCTAAAATTTTCTCAACAATCTCATTTGAGAATTCTTTCATCTTAAATGCAATTCGTCTTTGGCGCGATCTACTAGCTGACATCATAAATGCACTGAGTCTTAAGACTTTCAAAATTAAAGCGTAGAAGTTCTTCCAAAATCTGGAGTTAAAAAAATTCAACATTTTAGACAGCTATTCATAAAAATTAATCAACTGACATAAAGATTATTTTCATTATCTAACCGATTTGAAAGTACTTGTAATTAAATTGATTCATTAATTGCTACTATGTAAAACCATAAATATTATTTGGTTTTTATAACTTTTTTTTTCTTTTGTATTTTCTTATATTTATATCATCTTTTTATTATTATATGACGTTGTAAACTTTTTATACTGTTACTTACGTGTACTATTACCATTATCTAAATTTTACCATTTGCCATTTGGCTCTAGTCTTGGCATTTGAATAAATAAATAAATAAAATGTAAAATCAGAAGCAAATTATTTTGAAAATCGTAAATGTCTGACAATTCTTAAACTTTCAAATCAATTATAATTAGAAAATACAATTAATAAACACATGCCAAGAAAAACTTTTAAAATGTTTTATATGTACTTTTTTCTTTCTTCTTTTTTTTAAATTATAGGCCGTAGCTGAGTCTGAAAAATAATACATCAAATTTGATCAGTTTAATTTTTTCTTTTAATTTTTAAATACTTTTTTAAAGTTAAGACTATTTTAGAGTTAAAGAGAAAAATGAATTTTTGGTTTTTAACTAAAATACGCTCTTCTTAGAAACTTATACTGCAGTAAAATATCTGTTAAATATTAAACAACAGGAAATAAACGGGCTTATCAATTCAATTATACATATTTCCTCCTGACCTGGCTACTACCATTTTTTTTTTTAAATATTTATTAAACTTACGAATGCCTATCGATTTTAATATATTTTATTTAGTTTTTTATATAATTAGTTGTATTGAGAAACCAAAAAAATTTATAAATAAATATGATAACATTTGAATCACCATCTATTAATATTAAAAATTACGAATGTATAGTTTTTTATTGTGCCGTTTTATAGTCATTTTTTGTCTAAAAAATAAATAATTTATTTACCTTGTTTCAGGAAAAGAAATTGCCGGTAAAATAACTTTGAAACATCTATATGAAATAGCTAAAATAAAATCTGAAGATCCACCATTAAGCTTGTTGACACTCGAACAAATAACACAGATGTTTGTTGGAATAGCTAGAACGATAGGTATTCAAATAGTTCGCGACTTAGATGCGGATGAATATGCTCAATTTTTAAAAGAACGAGAAGTTATTGTTGCTGAGCAAAAGGCAAAAATTCAGGAGGCGAAGGAAGCTAAGATGTTACGAACAGCGTAGTTTATGTTACTGGTAATAGTGTTTAAAATATATTTAATTGTAATCTATTATTTGCTTTTTATCTTTAAGAATAAAATCTTAATTTCAATCAAATTATATTTAATTTTAATATCCAAGTCGATTTTATATAAAATTTGAAAAATCCAAAAAAAGGCAAAATAAATTTCATGTCTTTTTCAAATAAATAAATAAATACAGGGAAAGGGGATTTTGTTTTGTCCATTTTTAAGTATGTACGAGTCAATCAATTAAATTTTAAGAGTACCAAATTCCATCAAGATCGGTTAAGAATTGAAGACGTTATCCTAGTGATATGATGGGTTGTGTTACACTCTTACATAAATTATAATTTTTTACTAATATTATCTTGGAAAGTAGCCTACATTATTATAATATGTCATCCTACGATCAAACGTAATGTTTAGATTTTTCTGTTATAATTACATACTATTTTACAGTATATAAGTCTAGAACTCAATAACAAATAAGTAGTAAAGAGGAAAAGGTTAAAAAATAAATAAAAAATTCAGTCATAAATTGTTGTTGAAAATGGTTTTATTGAATAATATTAGAGGTCTTTCATTTTCAAAATTCAATAATTTATTATTTTATTCTAAAGATTTCTAACATTAACGTAATCAGTTTAAAGTAAAACTGAACACGTAAATTTTTATAAATTTAATTTATTTTCACAGCCAAAGAGCTTAATGCATCAAAATAATTTTCATTTAATTCAATTGATGCTTGTAAAAAAAAATCACAAAAATTTTTTTTTTTACTTGTCAGTCTTAACTGTTTTTTTATCACACAATTTTTTGTTTGTATATAATAATTTTAAATTAAAATATAAATACCATTTTTGTTTCGATATTCAAATTTTAATCAGTGTCAAAAATTTTATTTTTGTAATAAAACTCAATTGAAAATAAATGAAACAAATTGTATTTACGATAATTGCAAATATACATTGAGAAATATATTTGCGAATAGTATAGTGTTCTGGTATTAATATTCCATGATATAAATAAATTAAAAGAGTAATTCTTTAGTGAAAGAATAATTAATCAGTGTGTAATATTGAGAAAAAAAAAGTTAAAAATAGAAGTGAAAGTTAATGTGCAAAGTTTTCTTCAATTTTTCATCTGATTTCATTTTATATGAAATTTTTTGTAAAAAGAAACATTTATTTTTTATTGTGTAAGTTGTAATGTGTTGGAGAGCATTATTTTACTCGTTATTTTAGAAAGATGATGATCAGTTCCCATCATGCAGTCAAGTCCTGTTCGTGTCTAAGTCCCACGCCGAAAATGTAAATTCAGGTCCCACGTTCTCAGATTTTATTCCCATACCAAAGTTCATTTATTAATTTTCATTTTCCCACGCTGTTGTAAGAAGGGAGTTATAATTTATGAAACGTCTTATCTGAGCTGCATTACAATCTATTATACTGGATATTTAAAATACTTTCTAATTACTGCGTTTATTTACCACAGCAAAAATATTTTTTGTTTTTGAGTTTATGTTTAATTGATTCCTTCCAAGTAAGTTATGGTTTGGTAATATATTTTCATTGTTAACCCGAGTATTAGAATTTTATTTGAATTTATGTATTTGTTAACTAAATGATCACGGGTATGTCTTCTCGTCTCAATTGATTTAATCTAATATAATGTTATTATTTTCCGGTTTAGTCGAGTTTCATTTAAATTTTTCATGTAACTGACAAAGATCGGACAATATTCGATATTTTAACGTATTTCATGTCGCAAACTAAGTTTCATTAAAATTTTACTGAATTATCGATACTGCTTGATATTTATAATTGCAATGTTGTACATGCATTTTTTGACAAATGCTGTTAACTAATTGACATTTTTTAGAGTTTAATTTGTCAATAATTTCAAAGTCCGCGAACTTTTTTTGATGATGTACAATAAAGTTTATGATAGAAAAACAATACTTGACAAGATAATGATTGACAATAAATGAGTTCTACTATAAATATTAAACCATTAAATAGTGTCAGAAATTCTTTTCATTTTAACAAATCACGTATCGCTGCCAATTAAAAAATCAATGTCACAAAAAAAAAATTTAATATCAACGTAGAAGTCGACGAAGAAAAATATTTTCATTAATGTTAGTAAATATTACAGATCACTAACAAATTTTTCTGAATTTTTTTTTTTTTTTGATAAAATTGAATCGAAATTTGCCAAAAATCGATAAATAAACTATTATATATCTTTCGGTTCTAATAAACTCACACCGCGAATGTGTCACGAGTAAGATTTTTTTTATCGTTGAATTCCGTTAATGAAAATCGACGTTGATTTATAATGAACGTTTATATTGCATTAATTGATTTTACTCAAAAAAAATTTTTTTTTTCATATTTTTTTACTCTAAAAAATTTTTTCTTTTATTTTTTTTTGCCTTTTTTTTACCTTTTTTTTTCTATTATTTTTTGTTCTAAAAAAACTTTATTTTTCTTTTATTTTTTTTTACCTTTTTTTTTTCTTTTATTTTTTTTTACCTTTTTTTTTTATTTTTTTTTCTTTTATTTTTTTTACCTTTTTTTTTCTTTTATTTTTTTTTATTCAAAAAAATTTTTTTTTTTTTTTTTTTTTTTTTTTTTCTTTTTTTTTTTTTTTACTCTTGTTTCTTTAATCTTTTTAAATACTTTTATTTTTTTTGTTTTATAAATTTTTTTTAGTCTTTTTTTTTCCCCATTTTTTAACATGTTAGATAACAAAAAAACAAACATAAAATGAAATTGTTGAAAAAAAGAATCCTCGAAATAAGTGATTGCGAATCCAATATGTATAATCATATCTGCAACAAAAAACAAGTATATATTTTTAATAAAAGTCTTTACAAAGTAACTCATAGAATACTAAATTAATAATAACAATAAAATAACTTACTTAAAAAAATAAAAAGAAGATACATTTTAGCTGGAACTCTGCATTCATCCGGATGCCCCAGTCAGATTCCTGCTCAAAGAAAATCCTCAACCCTTTCGTCAATTGAACTATCACCAAGACCGTCTCGACCGTGTGCGTTCAGGTGTGCTCGGGTGTACGAAATAAGCCCCAGGTAACGCGTGTCCCGTCGACAAGAGAGTCTCAAACCGCCAAGGAAACCCATGCGAGTGTGTCCGATGCCGTTATCACGCCGCAATTCCGGAAGATCTGCTGCTGGGAGTCAGACCGCAACCGGGCGATGAACTCGGATGTGAATTCTATGCCCTATCTAAGACGATGGCTGGACTCCGGAGACCATCGGGATGAGAAGAAGAATGAACGAACGCCCAACTGTGCTAGCTCACGACCAAACCCCTCAGCCAGGTCTGCTTATCACTCCAACCATCACCGTCCTCAAGTCTCAAACTGTTTTAGAAGTCAGTCTCCAAGTAGTTTTCTAAAAACACTCGGTTAGCAGGAAAACTAATGGGATATAAAAGGAAATATTCAACTCACGTATGTTCATAAGCATTATACCATACTAACACACAGTTTTTAAAATGCAATAATAATAAGAAAAAAATAGTTGTAAGTAATATCTTCTACAAAAATGATCATCTTTTGAATTTCTAGTATACTCTTCGGTTGTAAGTAATAATCTTCAAAATACGTAAGAAAATGGATCGCTTAGTATGGTCACTCATCTTCAATAGTTGGTTTCTTGTTAATAAAAGTAATAACATTATCTTCTGATCCTATCCTAATTTAATAGCCAAGTCAATTTGCTTTTCAATGCACCACATATGCTAACATATCCATTTGTGCAAAATTAATTAAAATACATTAAAAGGAAGAATCTAAAGTGCGTACCTGTTTTTGATTTTTTTGTTCAATCAATAATTAATTTTTTAAAATATATTAAATACTTTAAATTGCCTAATACTCATCATTGATTATATGCAGTGCCAATCTTCTCCAAGCGGACGAATGATTTATCGTGATAGGCGTATTTAATTACAAGTATTTAAAAATTACAAAAAAGAGCAACAGCCAGTTTGCATGCCTAGGTATAGTAAGTAATTGTAAATAGATATCAACATAGTAGGTGGCCCAAAAAACGTTACATTAGCGTAATCCAATGCTGTGCTCTGCGTATTATGAAGGCAGTTTATAGATATAGATGGTAATAACTGCTGCGGTTTTTTTTTTTTTTTTTTTCAACGAACAAGTAATAATGGCATCACAAAACAGGAGTAATAATAATATATCTAAATATTAATCACTTAAATGAGTATGGTTCTGAAAATACTTTGGAACTCGTAAAATAATTAGTAGACCCCCAGCCCCAACCCACCAATAAAATATCAATTTATTATTATAAAAGCGTGTCGCGGGTACTAAAATACTTATTCAGTATTAAGTACCTAACATTTACAATTGTCAGCAGAACAATGCATTAATTAATTTTTTTATGTGTGAACAATATTATACAAAGAAACAATGTGTTAACTGCGGAGCTACGTAAACGTTAATTAAGAAAATATTTTCATAAAAAGAGATTAATAATAAAAAATTACAATTCTAATTATAAATGATTATAAATAACTCACCGATAGTTCTAGCAACAAATATAAAGCCACGATTCTAATTTTACACCATATATAGAATTTTTTTAACATTCAAACAAGGAAAATGATTACTTTTATATAATTATTTTTTATCCAATCACAATACGAGCAGTGTGAAAAAACTGTCCATTAATTTTTTGATTAAGTGAGTATAAGGACAATATTATTTTTACAGCATTTTAAACAATTCACCCTAAATGTGTTTACAAACATTCGCATAACACATATAATAATAAATATAGGCTCATTACCAGCAGATATTAGCATTGCAGCAAAATTACATAATGTGATGAATATATGTAACAATTATAAACTTCATAATTAAATTATTCAAAACTTGCACGTAATTAACAGTGACCGCACTACACAACTATTTAAATTTTTATGCGCTACTTGTGTGTACAACAAATTATTGTAAATACATGAGTAAACAAAAACGAAGTAAGAAGTTTGTTCACAAAACTTTAAAACATAATATGATAAACATTTTGCAATTTAAACAAACTCAACTTCACAAAAAAATAATTAACACGATTTAAATAGAAATAAAAACACGTTAAAACTAACTCTCGCTTTATAACAATTCACAAAAACGCCAACAGAAGTAGGAAGTTATGGCAGTTGTAATGGTAATACACAATAAAAGTTTTTTTTTTGTAGATGAATCAAATTTTTCATGTGAAGGGATGCATAATTCTAGTTTAAGATGCAAAATCCATTCTCGATACTAATAGGAAGTAATTAATTCTCATTTCATTAAAAGCCTTTCTTGCTATAAAAAAATTTCCAGATTATTTAAACTTCGCTAGATTCTTTTAAATGGTTTGCAAAAGCCAGTCGGTCAAGGCGTATTAATTTTTTTTTGTATTTTACGGATTAAACGTTACGTCTAAAAAATAAATTAGTTCAAATATATAGGTAGTTAAAAAAATAATTTTATAATTGTTTCGCTAATTACCTGAAAGTTGCTGGCAATTTCCAAAGGGAACCTTTTTAATTTTTTATTCATATCTTATTCGATCGTCAACGGTTATTTTTGGTCTCAATTGTTAAATTTACTAAATAAATTAAGATTTTTTTTTTTATATTCTTCATTGCTACTTCCTCTTTCCGTTAATTTTGTTCTATAAATATTCCATTTGTATATCTTGGCTATTGCTGTTTTTTGTTTCAAAATTATTTGATTCTTCTACGTTTTCTGTGCTATAAGACAAATCGCTAACTCCCTCACAAAAAAACATAATCATTTCGCGTATAAAAATAAAAATAGAGTAAGAAAATAAATAAATTTGGGAATAAGACAAGATCTAAAGATGAAATTTCACTTTTTACCTCTATACTCTGGGATGACCGAAATAAGCTTCTAAATCCACCAAGCTTTATTATTGATTGCTTTGTCAACCATTGCGTTAAGTATTTCTGAAGCTTAAATAATTTAATGGTGTTTTATCCTTTTTTTTCTAATTAAAACCTATATATAATATTAAATTCATGGTTTGTTCCATTTCTTATGATTCCTGATCTAAGTTTTTTTGGCTCGATAGTCTCTGGTTTCTCGGATATACTCGTCCTTATCTGCACAATAGAAAACAAAAAAAACGCGAGATTTGCTCGAATGATAAATGAATGATACCTGAATCCAGATGTAAAATGGTATTTTTCTGATAAAACTCGTAATATTGACTTTCTCTTCTCACATGTTTACTTTCTCCGCTTTTTTCGTGTATGTGTTCTAGTAGTTTCCTGCGACTTAAAATCATACTTTCGTTTCTCCCAACCCACCCCAAAAATAAAAAATAAATAAATTAGATCTTAGATCTTACGTCACCATTTATCTCGTTTTCTCGGGTTGCCATCTTCAACTGAGGACTTGAGTGTTAAAATTGGTGGCCGGACATCTCTACCTTATGACTCTGAAGCGAAAATGACTGTTTCTTATACATCCCATTTCCCCAACCCAATAATAATTTTTACAACTCAAAGTAGTAAAATTTTATGTGATTATTTATAGAATAATATCTGTTAATATTTACGACGGTACCTCTCTTCATACTTAATTAACCTTTATTTTACTACTCCAACGAACTCGATTATGCCGTTATTGTCTCCTATACTTGATTCTTCATAATGAGAACAAGTGTTCGCGGCCTGGTACTTTTGCTAAGCCCGTTCTTCCTGGCTCGAGTACTATCAAGGTGCTTCAATATCTGTGAAAATACGGGTTATTCGGCTGCCGAGCATTACGGTTGCTCACGTTGGCAAATTATTTTTTATAATATTACTTTACATACGCAAAAATATATCATGTTTTTTTATCAAAAAAACAATATGAAAATTTTATCTTATTAGAAATTTTTTCTAATAGATCATGCACTTAATTGTCAAGTACCTGCATACTTTTTATATCATTATTTGCATGTGCTCTATGCCCTCGACTGTGGTGACGATCTTTTTTTGTAACAGCGGCATCACCAAAGCAGAATACGTACGACGGCCCAGAGTTGACTTTACCCATTTATATTATTTCTAGGAAATCTAACTTCGTCTGGATTTTCCAAAACCTGAGAAAATACTTTTATCTGGGATTTTTTGTTACATAAAAAAAGCTCACCGCCTTAATTATTATCCGGATCTCATTGTTGCCATGGCAAACGTGATGGCTCTCGCGAACGATCGTTGTAATTTGGTGAAGCAAGTGAGGGTGCGAAGAGTGATTGGTGTAGTTCATGCGGGCTGGTTACTCAGTTGGCCTTCTAAAAAACACACAATTTTCCTCCCCCCGATTTTGTTTTTTTTCCCCTTACAATCAATCAATAGGCGCAAATTAAAACCTCACCCGATTATCTTAGTGTTTTCATTTTGTGTAGGTATTACCGATAGAGATGATCAGCAAGTGCCCGGAATTTTTTCAAGACCGATGTATCTTTTCATATGCAATAACAATTTGAGGATGAGTGCCATTTACTGAAAAGGATTTATGGAATTAATAGTTAATGAATATCAAGCATGCATCAATAAATTATTTGTTCAACTTCATTGTATGTTTGTTTTTTTTTTTTAATTAAAAAATTTATTCATGAATGAAAAATACTTTACGTCCTTTTGTATATTATGCTCTTCCAATTATTAGATATATAAATATAAAAAGAGAACAATACGTTTGGTATCTATTTTACAATAGTCTTCTAAGATGTTAAAATGAAAACAATTACTTGGACATCCAATTTTCATTACAATAATGAAATGATCTATCATTAAGTATTAAGTTCTTATACATTAGTGCTATATGCATCAGACTTCCAAATTCAATCATTAATATAAAAATCTAAATTTAATACTATTTAAAAAAATTTATCTAAAAGAGATCTGAAAAATTTTATTTACAATAAATTAATATTTTAATTAATTACAAAAAAAAAAAAATTTAGAAAGATGTTTGTTTCGATACTATTTACAAACCAAACGGACGATTGGCTTGTCGCCCCATTGGCGTGGAGTCTCGGTTCTCATAGTTCCTCATGGGTCACCAGAATCTGCGACTCCCTCCGCCCATTCCAATGCCATCTCAAACGGTAAGACTGCAATTAAAAAACACCAGATATACACCAAAGATAGTGATGTAGATTTCCATTGCTGATAACCAGTTATCATCGATTAAATATCAATAGCACAGGAGATGTTCCATTTTTCCCATGAAGTGTTGATGACACAATGTTGTTCCAGGAATGTCGTCCATCCGTTGAATTCATTTGATGATTGAATGAGATATTATCAATAATTTAATAGTCTTACGATATAATTTTCCTCATCAATCGTTAATCAGAGAATAAATTCTCGTGATCCAATTTTTTTTCAAGCCACGTTTCACGGTCGCTTCATCGTACAACAGGAGTTTTGATGACGCTAAGCTCTGCCATAAATGCATCCAAGCTACTTAATTCAGGGTAGAACATAGCAGCTTTTTTATTGGCAGGCTGATACTCTTCTAAAGTCATATTATAATAATTATGATCTTCGTTTTCACTAGTATAATTAGTATCAGCTCGGTGCTCCGCAAGTTTCCTTTTCTTATTTTCTTGAAGTTTAGCAATCTTTGCCATATGTTTCACTTTTAGCTCCTCCTCAGCTTGAATGAGCGCATGACCAAGTGTTGCTTCAATACGGATGTTGCGCTGACGTTTGCGTAGCATCTTCATTTTCTTTGATCGAACTTTTCTAATCCAATCAAACAGTTGATCAATATTCCGCTGGACTGCATTATTATTGTTATTATTGATATTTTGATTCAACGACATTAACATTTTATCAGTTATTGTTTAAAACGTTATTTTTTAATTTAACAATTTTTTCAATTTATTAAAAGTTTTCGATTAATTATTAACGGTGTTAATATCAAACAATCAATAATAGTTTTTTTACGTTAAATATAATAAAAGAAAATAAAATGCACTTTGTCTTCAAAATGGCCGCTTGCTCAATGAAAATAACTTTTATCACTTATGTTTCTTCAAGGTTAGTACAATAATGACTCAACGTACTTAACAATATAAAAAAAAACTCAAACAAAATTTTTCTTGAATATTAATACAAAAATTCACTAAATTTCTATGTTAAAATAGAATATTTAACCAACCTGTAGCCAGCTCGTTTTCCTCGATGTGAAGGACACGCTTGGTTCCTCCTTATATCGATGAAACGGTTATTTAAATTAATAAATAACCACCGAGCGAGATACAGTCTTCACTATTCGAATAACAACGTTGGAATGACGTCTATGTGGTTGGAGTGGGATTAATATACCCTGACCTGGTGATGCATACTCATGTATTCCTACGCTCGATCAATAGAAAGTAGTTCCATTAGTAATTTTAACAACGCTCTTAATTTCCATAATTACTCATCCAAAATGGTGTAAATTTATTCTGAATGACATGTAAATAATAGATTGTGAAGCCAATGTTTTAAAATTATAGAATTATTGATTATAATGGAAAATTTTTGTAGGCATTTGCAAAAAGTATGAGTTGTAATGCGGTTTACCCTCTCCTCGGATAATGCGTCTTTTGTTGAAGGAATCATACCACTCATACCAAACCACCTCCCTGCAGCTGTTCTCGACGTTGCCAGATTTTTCTACAGTAGCAACGACATTTTACGTTTTACTTACGTTTTATTGTAATAATATAAATGATGAAATTTTCATAACTATTTTTATATTTTCTTACAAAGGTTTATAATTTATGAAATTTTTTTTTATGTACGCTAATAAAAAAATTTTTCTAATTTTTTTTTTATATCTACAAAGTAATACAAAATATTCACAAAATCAGATATATAGCATTTGAGCATATTGAATTTTAACATTTCTCATAAGTTTATTAATCATCGTATTAATTAAATTCTATTAAAGTATGAACAGTTTATGATTACAAATTAGTGACCTGATTTTATAATAAAATAAATAAAATTTATAATTAAATAAATAAAATTTAGAAAAATTTTATTTATGAAAAAAAAAAAATATAATAATAATTATAGCATACATTTGACAAAATATATTTCGTACAAACATCAAATTTAAAAGAAAGATGAAATAAGAAATTTATTTATCTAAAAAAAAAAAAGAAAGGATATGAATAAAAAAATTCGATGACGTAGAGCAGGAACGTAACAAAAATACCAGCCAGAAGATTGACAACATATGTTATGATTCATCGTTTTCTTTTCGAATTTGTTTAATGCGTATGACATTGATAATTATAAAAAGTTTATTATTAATACATCGGAACGATATAACTTTGGAATGTTCGTCTAAATGTTATATTATATTGATTTCATAAAGTACTAATTTTATTATTATACGTATGTAAATATATATTAGGGCGTGTCATTTAGATACAAATTGTTTGTTTCATAGTTCTCGATCTAATTTTATAAGAAATTTTATGTTGTTTAACTTTTTAATTAACTATAATTTCATAAGACTTTTCTAAATAAATTTTTTCTTTTCTAATTTGATTATTGTGAGAAAAATTTTATTAGATAAATATATAGATATAAACGGCCTTGTGCTGATCTTGAGTAATAATATAAAAATGGCTTTTGTAATTACGGCAAAGATCAACATGTATTTTTATCTGATACTAAAAATAGCGAACACGTTAGAAACCTTTATGTTTTTTATAAATTGACTTTTAATAGGTTTCTAAACGACATGAAAAAATTTTGTTATATAAGTCTGTTTTAATTGATGCTACTGAAAATTTTTTATTTCGTATGAATATTTATATATGTATAAGCGTTATTAAGAAAAGTACTGTTTTCTTTTTATTATTATTATTACCATTACAAAGGCTATATAGCCTACTTATCTATTAAGCCATTTTCGATGAAACTACGTAGACATTAGAGGTCTACCACTCCCATTTAAATTTTGTACCTGACATCAATTTGAAAATTTCATATTTTTACAATAGAAAATAGGAGTACTCTTTTCTTTTCATATAATTACTCCTTGTCATTAATTATCAAAACAAAACTAGATTTTTTTTTTTAAAATTCATTTTAAAAAATATCAGCCAGTTTATAAATTTGTTAGTATACATACCGTCGTTCTTTTATTGTCATCCTCGATGCCAAAGAAGATATTGATGGCATCTCCAACGTATACTAATTTAGATACGAAATGTTAAATGTTTACTTTCTATTATATTTTTGTCGACTTCGTTGCAGAGCCAACGTATTTACTTTCTTCCTTCACTTTGAAGTTAAAAGAATGGTAGAATTATATTTTTAAAAAATTATTTTTTAAATAGTACCATAATTTATTAAAAAATACATTTTTATTTAGCAAATTCAAATAAATTTTTACAAATGAAAAAAACATTGAATAAAAAAATAATACATGCATACATATATACATACAGACGTATACTTTACTTATTCATAAATATTTATATAAAACTGTATTTATGACACATATTTTATTATTAATTATAAATTTACAATAATTGTTATCATTACAATGGTAATGGCAATAATTCATGATATTAAGCAAAAATCAATAAAGTGGACATTTTATCTTATTTATAACAATTGTTTAGCATCATTTTTATAAAAACTACATTAATGCGTTTGGTATCAAGACTATAATGTTGATGCAATCACAAAAATGATGGTCTATTGATAAAAAAATATTTTTAAGGAATATTTTTTTATAACAGAAGAATTCTCTAAAAATAAATACAAATATTTGTTCCCTATAAAGTTTGTTCATTAATATGGATAAAAATCACGAGTCCATAAAGACTCAACAGTAGTGATCAAATTAAAATTAATTATTCCTAAATAAGCATAATAAAAAGATAATCTGAGTAATGCAAATTGTTCGGCAATTAATGTACCCCATCGATTCAATTTTCCATTACTGTGTTTCAACTTTTCGTCATAAACTGAGTGAACACAGCACTTGGACATTTCTATAAAAGCAGACATTCTTGATGAAGTTTTTAGCGTATGTTCAATACTACGTATTAAATCATTTGTTTTAAGTACAAGTAACATCTGTCGATTAACTCTTTCTAATATTTCACTTATTTGTGGCAATAAATTTGGTATTTCAGTTTGAAATTGTACCTTTTCATCAGAACTGTATTTAGTTCTTTCAATACCAGTCATAACAGCATCCCAAGTTCTGCCAGATACCATACACGCCAATAAACCATACATATCTTCAACACCAAGTTTACCGCAGTGTTTTCTCATAGCATCTTTATCACGATCAAGTATTGCAAGCCATAATTTTGAATATGACCATCTAAATTCATCAGTCAATTCTGCATACAAACCATGATCAAGTAAAATTAGTTCAGCTTCATTGTTTACATTTTTTTTAACAAGAATATTGCCAGGATGTGGATCTGAATGAACAAAACCCGTTACAAATATCATATGACTGTACAAACGACCTAATTTACCACTTATTTCATATGGATTAATATTATTGTCACGTATATACTTTAAGTCATTAATTTGTCCTCCTTCGACAAATTCCATAGTTAAAACACGAGATGATGATAAATCCCAATAAACTTTAGGTACTTTTAACCATTTATAATGTGAAAATAAATTACTCAATCTTTCAGCATTTTTACCTTCCCATGTAAAATTTAATTCACGTGGTATATTTTTTTTAGTCTCATCAACAAGCCAATCAAATTTAAATTCTGGAAATACCCACGATGTTATTTTAACTAATGCTGCCATTGTTTTTATATCAACATAAGAATTTGATTTAACAGCACGATGTTGCACTTTAACGGCAACAACTTTACCATTTTTTAACGTTGCTTTGTGTACTTGAGCTAAACTAGCAGCACCAAGTGGTTCTTTTTCAATAGATTCAAATATTTCATATGGATCTTTTTTAAAATCTTCTTTAAGTACTTTTAAAACATCTTCGAATGAAGATTGAGGTGCTGAACTATGTAAAACTCGCATTTTAGTAACATATTCTGATGGTAATAAATAATCTAAAGCTCCTATATGTTGGCCTATTTTGATATAAACTCCTTTATTAGCACAGCACAGCTCTAGGAGTTTTTGTGCTCCAAATGAATGAGATTCTGACTTAGCTTTTGCATATTCTGGTGATGATTTTTCTAATCCACTATCGTAAAGTGATTTTTTATAATGAGATCCTATTATAAATACTTTGACAGCAGCTCTGCTTAGACGTACAATACCTATGGATCCAATGTCATAGTCATTTGCTCTCCAGGATACAAGAGTTCCTACACCTACTGCTCCTACTGTTGTGTATTTTATAAGCCTTCTCGATAACATTTTTCAATTTATTTATCATTAATAATTAAGACAAATAATTTATTTTGTACTAGTAGCTGCTTACAACTGATAAAAATCTGAAAATAAAAATAATTTATATGAAATAAAGTTAGATGAGAATTAACTTAGCAGATATTTAATAATTTAAAAAATTTTATAACACATAAACTATGGCCAAAAAAATAAGAAAAAAAAAATTGACATCTAGAAATTAGAAAAAATAAAAAATGCAATTTTTTAAAAATAGTTATTTGGAACAAATCTTTTTTTTAAATAAAATTAAAAAATTGTCAAGTGACAACTAACTTGAATGTCATTAAAGTTAGCTGTCACTATTATAGTTTTTGTACTTTTTTTTAATAAATAGATTTGCTCCGAAAAATTATTTCTAAAAAATTATGACACTGAAGTCAGCAGACGTCTGAAAATTTTTGATTTTTTTTATTAATTACATTACAACTAAAAAGATATTTCTAAAAAATTGCACTTACAGTTTTTCAAATTTTTTACAAGTGAAATTTTTTTTTAATTGTTTAATTGAAATTTTTTCAATAAAAAATTTATAAATATTTTGAAATGTCAGCTAACTTCATTTTCATGAAAAATTGCATTTTTTACTTTTTTAATTTTCTAGATGTCAATTTTTTGTTCTTATTTTTTTTGCCATAATTTATTTGTTAAAAAAATTTTTTAAATTATTATCTGCTCAATTGATTCTCATGATAAAATATTTTATTTTAATAATATGATGTTTAAAGTAATTATTTATGTTCTTAATTTAAATTATTTAATAAATAAAATACCATTTGAACTTACTCAATATGATGTAAACTGTTATTGAACTACATAAATAACCTAAAAATTTTTATCAAATTCCACGATTACTTTTATATTTAATACAATTAATAATTTTATTACTGATAAATATATAAAAAGAAAAGTAATTAGATTTTTAATGGTTTAAAGTAATAAGAGGATATTGAATAATTTCATTTAATACTCTGATATGAAATAATTCAATGTTATGTTTCTTATTTAGTTATCACGCTGAGAACAGCTGAATACTACTGACACTACTGAGTTTCTTACCGATTGGAATTTGAAAATGGCTTATTTTTATTACGTGATACTTTTCACTATTTGATCATCTTTAAATTTTTATTAACATTATCTTTTACTAAAGTATATATATAAATAATGATGTAAAATAATATACTTTTTATATGATATTAAAGTTAGCTGTCACTTGACCATTTCTTAATTTTATTTAGTAAAAAAATTTTTTCCGAAAAACAATTTTTAAGAAATTGCATTTTTAATTTATTAAAATTCCTAAATGTTCATTTTTTTAATGCAGTAATTTATTCATTAGAAAAATTATTAAAATTATTAAATATCTGCTCAATTAATTTTCATACTTTTTATAATAACATTATATAAATTTATTAATTAAATACACAAAATATATAATACTATTTTTATGTTGTAAATTAAAATTCAACTTTGCATTTCTATTTGTTAACAAAACGTTGATATAAATAATTAAATTATTACATCTTTTTTATTGAATTATTCGTGAGTTTGATGCATGATCCATTAGTATTTTCTGTAAACAAAAAATTAATTTATTCGTATGAAGTATTTAATAAAATAAGTTTGGATTAATTTATATTAAAGTTGCGAATTATTCTATTTTATTTTTTTTTATAAATATTTACCTTTACTGGACCAATGGCGTTAATTAATTGTAATCCTAAACTTCTAGCAAGGATTATTGGTGGAGCAGTTCCTTTATACAACCTGTGTAAAGCATCAATAGCTAACATAGTTGGAACGTTATGCCTTTGTCTTAATGTTTCGTATTTAGATAAGTACTTAATATCTCCTAGAATACTTCCATCTCTTAAAGTTTCTTCAAGTAGTTTAACTAATAAACAAACATCACCGAATCCAAGATTGACACCTTGGCCAGCTAATGGATGAACACGGTGAGCTGCATCACTGTTTAAATAAAAAAAATTATAAATTACTTTACTTATTGAATCAATTACCTAAATTTATAAAATATACTACCCAACAAGAGCAACCCTATTCGCAACATAAGAGGTAGAGTGTCCAAATCCCAAAGGAAAAGCAGCTCGAGATCCTTCAACAATTTTCAGTACAGAAGGCTGTAGCTGTCTAGATACACCAGTTTGAAGGGAAAATTGTTCAAGTAATTGTTGCAATGCCTTCATACCACTTTCAACAAGATTATTCTTTGGGTATACCCTCCACAGCGCCCTATTTAATTCGTCAACAAATTCCTCTTCGGGTACTTTTAACAGACGTTTAGCTTCTTTTGTTGTTATAGACCAAACGAGAGAGCTCAAAGTGCTTGTAAGCTAATTTGACAAAAAATTTATATTAATAAGTACTAAAAAAATTAATGTATTTTGAAATTCAAATTTTTTTGAAATACTTACTGGTAATAATGCTACTGGGCCTGTTGGTAAAAATCTTTGCCAAGCTACAATATTTTCTGTTGGCTGAAAAAAAAAATTATCATATAATAATAAAAATAATAATAATAATAATAATTTGAAATAAAATTCATCAAAAGTAAAGTTAAATTTAAAGTGAAAAACAATTACCTCTGACAATTCAACAGTTGCAACGATTCCCATTTGATCATAATCCCACTTGACATATTGTACATTCATTGCTTGGCGTACAAGAGAATTCACTCCATCCGCCCCAATCTAAAATAAAACGAAAAAAAAAATATATATTTATGTAAGTATATATATTTAATTTATTTATTTATTGACCATGAATTTATAATTTGGATATTTTATGTTAGCATTGCCAACAGTTCTTGAATTACATATGTAATAGCACAGAGAGGAGGAGAAAATAAAAATCAGTTACGGAATACCAAAAATAACTTTGACAAACTAAAAGATATGATGTAAAAACTCAAAGTTTGAAAGAAGTGATGAGTGGTTATATTAAGATCCATTTAGTACTATTAAATATTTATTGATGATCGGAAATGATCATTTAATTAAAAGTATTAAATAGTATTTTGTACTTATTAAAAAAAGTAATAGAAGTTATTACTCATTGCTTTATTACTTAGTATGAATTAATAATTAAAGCGTATTTAAAAAAACAAACACCACATAAATTTTTATAATTAAATCGTGATTCAAAAGAAAAATCAAACATAATCACAGCAACTTCCTGTGAGGACATCGTTATCAATAAAGTAGTTGTTATTTTCTATAAGCATGTGGTTGGCCCACTTTCCTGTTACAAAGTGCAAAGTATGGTTTCTCAGTACTAAAAAAAAAAAAAATCAAAATAAATAATAAGAAATAATTGTGGTAGTCGCAAAATCCCCTCAGTAAATACTGGAATTCAGAGATCAACGTAGTCTAATTATAAGCCAAGTCTGTTTTATAAACATTTGGGTACACGTGAAAGAAGACGCGGGATTCATCAGACGTTTACAATTTCTCGGAGTATTCACATCGCATGTAAATTAAATTTTGTATGAATATTACAGAAAAGAATTCACGATTTATATTTAAAATGAATACCTTCGTCGAACATCCGGAAAGTATCTATTATCGTGATTCATTACTTCAATATTAAGTTTAAAAATGAAATAAAAAAATTTAAGCATAGAAAAAAATGTAAATAACTTGTTGATGTTTCTGATTCAATTGAACGGACTTTAGAAAATTCAATGAATTTATATTCGTGATTAAATCAGATTATAAACAAATACTTAATGCTGGTGACTTTGAGTAATTACTGGTGTATGTGCAAATGCATGTGATTTAATACTTAAAAAATTCTTAACGATGTTTCCACGTCATACAAAGCCTCTGGGTAAATTGTTTAATCGAAATGGTGAGGATATCATCTATCGTGACAACATTCACATGTCGACACTCACAGAAGGATACCAGGTAGTTTCACGCGTACATTGTTTACAAATCTAATAATATTGTGTTTATTTCTAATGTATTTTTTAACAATTTTGTTTAAATTTGTTAGAACGAACGTAGTGATCTATGGATGGACGATATGGAACGGGGTAGTATATCGTCCGAAAGCTCATCAACAGAATTTGCATGTACAAAAACTTCATTGGCAAAAAAGCAACAACCTTGGGATACGGCAGAAGTAACAAAAGCTCTTTCAAGTCTTCCTGCGGGTGAAACTGCATTAACACTTATTCCTACTCTTCATGGTGATATTTTGGAGAAAACTCTTGAAGTTTTAAAATGTATAAGCTCAGATAAAACTAAAGATCAAACTTTTGTCATTTCAAATTTCGCCAATGGGTACGTTATACAATTAATATCATATCATAAAACAAAAGCTTTTAAAGTGATAATAAGGTGAATATAAAAAATTATAGTGGTGTCAGAAAATCTTCTCACAATGCGCAAAATGAAGCAGCTGCATCTTCAACCTCTGAATCAGTTCTTGCTAAATGGCCAGAGACTTGTCTTCTTGTTGCCAGTTGGTTAGGACAAATTGAAATAGTCAAGGCGCTTCTTCAAAGAGGCACTAATATCTCTATCCGAGATGGGCACGGAAGGTTATTATTATGAAGTTTATCAACATTTCATTATTTATGTAAACAATTTTATAAGTCATAAAATAAATCAACTGTTTTATCTTTAGGACTCCGTTACATCTGGCAGCGTGTGCGGGGCATGTAAAAATAATAGAAATACTACTAAAACATGGCGCTAATCCAAATGATTGGGATTTTAATAAAGAATATACAGCGCTACATTGTGCTGCAGCGATTGGTAATCTTTCATCAGTTAAATGTTTAATAAAATCTGGAGGTAATGTTGATGCCGGTCTTCCCGGACGTACACCATTACATTATGCAGTAATGAGTAATGCTGCTGACTGTGTGGAAGCTCTTTTAAAAGCTGGAGCTTCTCCGAATAATCCTCAAGTATACACTGAAACTCCGTTACATGCTGCTGCTAGTCTAGGTGCTGCTTGCAGTCTAAGTTTACTTTTACATTATGGAGCTGACGTACGAGTTCAATCAGGTGCAGCACGATCTACACCACTTCATTTAGCAGCAGAAGAAGGGAGCAGTGAATGTGTAAAACTTTTACTCAAAGCTGAAGCTCCAATCAATGCTAAAAATTCACGAGGACAAACTCCATTACATCTTGCAGCTTTAGCCCAATCTGCGGATACTATGGAAAGTTTAATTGCTGCTGGGGCTGATGTTAATGCTGAAGACGATGATGGTAGGACACCTCTCCATACTGCCGTAGCTAAGAGTGTCAGAGGAAGTGAATTAGTTCGAATATTATTACAGGTGAGAATTTTCTTCATATATATACTTTTTTCTTATATTAATGAATTTTGTTTATAATTAACAGGGTGGATCTTATGTAAATAAGCCAGATAAATTTGGATACACTCCTCTTCACATTGCGGCACTTAATGAAAGTTCTTTCATCGTAACTCTATTGCTGGCAAAAGGAGCTGACGTGACTGCTAGAACAAAAGGTGGAATTTCTGCACTCAGTTTCATCATTAGACGTACACCAGATGTACTTCCAAGATTCGTTTCACGTATGGATCAAGCGATATCTCTGCATGACCATGAATTAGGTGATGTTGACTGTGAACTGCGCTTGGATTTTCGTTTTTTGGTACCAGGTGGACGAAGTGAAACTGATTTAATGCTATGTCTTGTTGAAGGTGGTCAAAGACATATTCTCAAACATCCTCTCTGTGAAAGTTTTCTCTATCTAAAATGGTTAAAAGTCCGTAAATTTTTTCTATTTAGTTTGATATTTCATTCAATATTTGTTGCAATATTTACGGCATACATTGTAGCAGCATTTTTATACGAGGCGGATACTGTTGTAGAAATATTTTTTATGCCTATTATTGTTTTTACAGTTATTTTGACAACGAAAGAGATTTTTCAATTATCTCATGGTATTTGTTCGTACATAAAAAGATGGGAAAACTGGTTACAGTGGGGAGTGATTGTATCTTCTGCTGCAATTATAATAAACCCAGCTGGTCTGTGGCAATATCATGTAGCTGCCCTAGGCATTTTTTTAGTCTGGATTGAGCTTATGATAGTCGTTGGAAGATTTCCCATGTTTGGTTTATACGTTCAGATGTTTACTCAAGTAGCAATTAACTTTTTTAAATTTCTTGGGGCATATTTATGCTTAATTATTGGGTTTGGGCTTGCATTTAGCGTTCTCCACAAAAATTACAAGTCTTTTAAAAGTCCACTCATCAGTCTATTGAAGACAATTATTATGATGTCAGGAGAATTGGAATTTGAAGATGTTTTCTTTGATAAAGATGCACCAATACAATACCCAGGAACATCTCATCTTATGCTTTTGGCTTTTGTTGTACTTGTCACTATTATTCTAACTAATTTAATGGTAGGACTTGCGGTATCAGACATCCAAGAACTTCGTCGTTGTGCTGGACTTGATCGACTTGTACGCCGTGCTGAACTAGTAGCACATCTAGAAAGTTTGCTCTTTTCCAAATTTCTTGATCATTGTCCTCAAAGAATTGTTCAACCCTGCAGAAAAGGAGCTTTACTTCTACATCCACCTCATCATTGCGCAATACACATTAGACCAAATGATCCTCGTGAAAAACGACTACCTAAAGATTTAATAAAATCTATCTATCGATTAGTTTCCGAAAGAAAAATTCGCATACGTAATAATTTCAACAGCCCTTCATCAAAAAGTAATAACTTTGATCTTGATGATAGTCGAACCAGTAGATTGTATAGTTTTAGTTCAGTTAATGATACCAGTAGGCAATTGTTAGAATTATTTTCTGAGTTCAAAAGGTGCTCACAAAATATTAGTATGCGTTTAGATGCTTTATCAACTAAAGTTGATACTATTACTCGAGAATTTGATCATGACCAATTGTAGTACGCTTATAAAAATTTATTTTTTTTTTGTAAAATAAAGAAATAAATATTTTTAATTTTTTTTAGTAGTAAAAAAATTATTTACCAGTAATTTCGATGTTAATTCTTCACCATTCTCTAATTTTATTTTAACGTCATTGTTGATTGTTTTTGGCAAAGTAATACCTTTAACTTTGGCATTGTAAATAACGTGAACAGATGGCTTTTCTTCTAGTTGTTTATTGACTGCATGTAATAATAAATCATTTTCAACAATATACGCTATATCCTCAGACAATTGATCTTCATTAAATGTTATCATGGCATCTGAACAGGCATCCCATACCTAATACATAATTTATTTTTATATTAATTACCCTGATTGAAAAAAAAGTATCGAGACAAACAAAAAACTATTGGAAAGTATTGGATTGACTAGAAAACCGATACTTTTTTCTTTGTCTCAATACTTTTCTTTTAATCAGAGTTTGGCAAAAGTGAAATTTTTTTCAGCCACAGTCTTTTATGATTTGCCCATCAAAAAAATTCTATCTTTAATTATATATCTAAAAATTTTCTATTTATAACTAAATAAAAAAATATTAAAATTATATCATATTCATCTTATTAAAATTAATCATATTTTTTGCCAACTTATTGTTCTAAAAAAATAACTATAATTAAAAATTTTTCAATATACTTAATTATTCTGAAATAATTTTAATAGTTGGTGATATTAAAGTTAGCAGTCACTAGAGAATTTTATTTAACAAAAAAATTAGTTCCAAAAAATGATTTTTAAAAAATTGAATTTTTAATTTTTTTTAATTTCTAAATATCAATTTTTTTTTGCCATAATTTATTTGTTAAAAAAATTCTAAAAATTATTAAATAACCGCTCAATTTATTTTTATTAATAGTTGAGATTAAACGATAGTGTTTGTTTTTGACAGTGACCTCAAACTCATAGTGATTTAAGTTGCACTGTTTAATGCAATACTGATTGACGTATAAATATGTATTCTATTTGAGACAGGTTTTCTTTAGCAAACCCATTGTGGCAGACTTGGGCTATGTAGACTTACTTTGAACATAAACAATTATGACATAATTGTAAATATACCATATGATTTTATGCCTGATTACCTGCATTTTTCGAACCGGAGAATAACGAACAGCTTCTATGTGTTTCCATGCTCCTATACTTGACAGTAATGTGCGTGTTTGTTGATTCAATGCGACAACTCGATTAGAATATTTTTCGGTTTGTTTAAATTCATATTTATTTCCACTTTCCAGTAATAAAATCTTTTGAGATTGTAACGTTCTATTATTAGCTGCAACAAAAGTCATTAATTATTGTATTTATTATTACTAAAGAATTGTTATGATTATTTCTAACCTAAAGCAACAGCCAAAGTTGTTCCAACCATTCCACCTCCGGCAATAATAATGTCATGATGTTTATCATTATCTCCAGTAGCACAATGATTTTTCCTTGCAATTACCACTTGATTTGATAAACAAATACTATATTTATTGTATAAAGATGTTAAAATACTTCGAGTACACGGCATAGTTTCACTTACAAACGCCATTTTGTTTGGCGCGCTTTTCAGGAATTCAAAACAAAATTCAAACGAGCAATAGAGAGCTAATGAGATCAACAAACGATTACTGTATGAAACAATTTATCGATTTATTAAATAATGCTACCAGGCTGTATTTATCATCCTTGGAGATTAAACTTCCCGACCATTTTACTAATAAACAAATTTCTTTACGTAAAGATTCCAGTAGTGTAATCAATATGAGCAACCCTTATGAAAATTTTCTTTTATTCAGCTCGATGAATGTGAGATAGAAAAGTATTTTTAGATGAATAACAAATATTAAAATTTTTTCATTGATGTAATAGTAAAATTTTAATTTGTAATTTAGTTTTTTAATTAAAACAAAATGAAATATTATTATGATGAGCGAACAGACGACCCTGAAATTTCTTACTACCACTACTACTTTTTTTACCTTTAAGGTCACCATGGTGATGCGTTCCCCTGCGTTGGCTGATCGATTTTCAGGTGAATTACCTCAAGAATCCACGTATTTGTAAAGCAGTCATAAATAAAATGTATTGAAAAGAGCAACTAAATATATCGAGTAAGTGGAAAAGAAAAACAAGTACTTAAATTGTATGAAGAAATGTCTGAACATAGAGGTTCATCTTTCGTTAATTCTTGTATTAAAGTGCCTATAGATCCTTATAGCCGTCAACCAACACCTTCTTATGAACGCCCGAGAATCCAACGAGTAGAAAAAAGTAGAAATACTGGAAAATCACGTAGAATTAATTTCGTATCGTCTTCGAGTAATCAGGATTCAAACCGTGAAATTGTTAGTTCTGATGACAGCAATGTAGAGAGTTTCTTAGATTTTTTGGAAAGTATACCTGACTATGGTGAAATTAATCATCTCTCTAATGAACAATTCAAACAGAAGTTGGATTATTTGAAAAGAAAACAGAGATTATTGTTAAAAAATTTGAAGAATTGTTTAGATCAGGATGATAGTGATGAAAAAAGTCTCGGTGTTCTTGATAAATCTTCAACTTTACCTCCGTCGACACCAAGTATTCCCGACAAGTCTAAGAGGTGGGATGAAAATAATGTTGATTTGAGATTGCTTGGGAAGAAATGTAGTCTTGAGGATTCTCGGACTGGTAGTCCCTTGTTATTTTCTTCCGGGACTTTTGCTGGACTGGCTGAAGACCAAGATTTATTAACTTTTAGGTAAGTAAATACAATTTTTTGGATAAATATAGCTGTATAAATTTTTACATATGTATCAATAAAATTTTCAGATGTAAAGACAAAGATAAAGAAATGAAAACTTTAAAAAATCGAGAAATACATTCTGCTAGTAAAAGCTGGAGTACTTGGAGTGAATCTAAAAGTACTGAAAGTGCTAATAGTGACTCAGAAAATAGCGTTGAAACTCGAAGTTTACCGCCTAGTAGTCCTAAGAGATGGCAACCAACTGTTCCAAAACCATTTTCATTTGCATTAAGGTAAATATTTGTTAAGGATATTTACATTTTATAATATAAATTTCATAATTGATTTTAAATCCCAGAGATGAAGCAGAAAAGTACATGTCTCGCGCTGAAAAAGAAGCTACAGAAAAATTTAATGAAAATAATAAAGGAGGCCCGATCAAAAAGAGAAGAGTTAGACCGATTCCTTTGACATCAAGGATTCCTTTGTACGATAAATTGATGGCAGCTAAAGAAGAAAGGTGTGATATGTCAATTCACTTGTTTTTAGTCATTTTTTCAAGTTAATAATAAAAATTTTTTTTTTCTTTCCATAGAAGCCGAATGATCCGTGAAGAATCAGCGTGGAGCCTTATGTCTCAAGTAAAACCTTTCAGATTAGAGTGTGATCGTAGAGCTATTAAAACAATGAGTCGCTCGAGTCCAGAACTATGTTCAAGGAATGTAAAATCAATATCAACATCTAGATTTAGAGCAAAGCCTGTGCCAAAAGATCTTTTTGGTACTGACGTGTACGATAGAATGTTAGAAGATGAGTATGTTAGACAGATGCAAAAAAAAATTCGTGCCGTTGAATTATTGAAATCATCGGCATTGCCGCCATCGATGGCTCGAAGAGAGCGAATAAAATCAGCGTGCATTCCAAGAGTTAGAAATTGTAGCAATGACGAGTGTCACCGTACTGAAGAATCATTAAGAGTATGTAGTTCTACTCCAATAACATCTGAAAGGTCGCGTTCTGTTTTGACTAATCAGTCCTGTCGAGGTAATAATTTAGCTGCAATTTTACGGTGTCAAGCATCGAGGTAAATTAATTTATTTATTAATTAAATGTGTAAAGAAAACAAAATCGATTATAGTTTAGGAAAATTTCAGAGAAAAGTTGGAACGAGAAATTCAAGAGAGAATGGAAGAGCAAGCACGGGAGTATGCAATCAAAATGCGGGAATCTTGGACTGGTCGAAAACCTGCATGGCGTGCACTGCGACATGCAGCTAGGTATATTATTTATAATTTTATTATTTATAAGTGTAAAAAAAATTGATTTATTTTTTTTATATACTTCAGAAAAGATTTAGCGAGAGATTTAGATTTCCGAATATCATTACGCAGGGATGAAGCAAGAGAACAAGCTGAACGTCATCGTTTTGAAATGGAAATGATGCTCGATCGTGTTACACAAATTCCTACATTGTTCGAACGTCACTCACAGGTATGAATTACTCTAAATCACGTACATTTATTTTATATTACTGATAAGAAACAATATTGGATTATCAATTGAAGACTCGTTTCTCTAAGAAGGAACACAATATGCAGAATTTCCAGGGAATGCGTCAGCTACAATCTCGGGCTTACAAACTTGAACGCAAAAAGAAGAAAAAAAAACTCAAACCTCAACATTCTAGCAGTCTTGAGTCTGACAATAGTCCCGAATGTCCATCACGTCCTGACTCCGAATCTACACCAACTCGATTATCTCCTGAGCAATCTTCAAAATCTTCAGGTTCTAGAAAATCTCAGGCATCAACTAGATCAGAAAATTTTATGAGTAATAAAAAAAAACATGAGCGCGGATCTCTTCGAGTATCGATTAATGAAACTGCTGAATTGATTGAAGATGATGATGGTGACGATAACGAAAAATATTCTATCAGTCCTAGTGATGAACAAGATTCTCACAATTTGTGCAATAAAAATACTCAAAATCTTTAATACGTAAAGGTGCTCCCGAGTCGAAATTTAAATCGTAGATTCAACGTATATTGAATGTTCAAATCGTAGGTTAAGCGTATTAGACGTAATGGGTGAAAATAATTAATATTAAAACTAAAATAACTACACATGCTTGAAACCTAAATAGACAAAAAAAATTTTTTTTTCAGTTCTGTTAGGGAAATTTTGCATTTTTAGCTTACATTTACCATTTTTTTTGACGGAAATATTTATTGAAATATTTATTGATCGGAAATGTTTTATTGAAATTTTTTAGCCTCGGAGTAGTTTCCAAAATTATGTAAAATTTTATGAAATATCATTCATACGATTTTATACCAAAAATGGCTTCATAAATCTGTAAATAAAATAATAACTTTTTATACAATTTTGTAAAATTTTGTGCCACTGGATTTTTACAAAAAAAAAAAAAAATAAAAATTTTTAACTTCCTGCTAAGAAAATTGAAAATGTGTAGTTATTTGAGTAGTTTTAATGTTACTATTTTCACTCATTATTGGTTCTCTTCACATTAATAATACGTTGGGTACGTTCAACATACGTTTTTAATGTCCATTACGTTCAAATGACGATTTTAACGTTCAATACATTGATCCTACGTTTTCAACGTCTAATAAGCTCAACCAACGATTTGAATACGTTGAATCTGCGATTTAAATTTCGACTCGGGCTTTAATAAATAATCTACTAGTATTATCTTTATAGCTAAAAATACATTGATAAATTTTTTATTACGAAAATTTATACATATCACTTTTACACGTAAATTGTAAAATTATTTATTACTATCCGCAAAATATATTTTTTTTTTTTTTTAAATATTACAAGATTAATATAATAATATTATATGAAGAATAATAATAACTAAAATAGTACGAGCAGTCTTATAAAAAACTTACAAACTACAAAATTAAAGAATATTTATGAACATGAAGTATAATATTTTAATCTTGCATATTATCCAATATCCAGTCCATGTAATATGGTAAAAACGTGTAAACTCCGGGAAATCCATCGATACCACAATTGCGTGGCCCAAAACTTACAATACCATATTGAACGTATCGTACATCATTGTAATAACGTCCTGGTGATTGAAGAGGACCGCCGCTGTCGCCAGTGCATGAATCCTTACCATTTTTACCTCCAGCGCACATTTGTTTATACCAAATAACTGATTTACCTTCGTAAGCTTTTGCACATTCATCGTTAGGAACTGGAGATAAATTAACCATAAGAAGTTCCAGACTACGTGTACCAAACTCAGTTGCACCCCATCCAGTGATTGTGACGGTTTTTTGACCTAACCGTTGAGCTGTTCCAATGGGTAAGCAAATTGGTTTTACATTTATCGGTTCAAAGTCTATATCTGAAGCTAGGCGTATTAATCCTATGTCATTCTGTAGTTTTGATGGAACGTAACCAGGATGAAATTTAGTACTTTCTATTAAAAAATCTTGATATTGATCAGCGCAAACTATTTCTAGACCGTCTTCATCCTTATCACAATCACGTTCGGTACTCAAGTCATGGTCTCCAACTCGAACTCCAAGTAGAGTGAGGGCTAGAAAAAAAAATTTGTTAAGTATTTTATTAAAAATCATTTTTTTTATGTTTAATAAAAAAATTACTAGACGGCAAATTTGTAACACAATGCGCAGCAGTCAAGATGTAACGTTTATTAATAATTGTTCCTCCACATCTAAATTCTTTTCTACCATCGATATTGTAAGCTATTAATGCCATCCATGGATAGTCGAGAACACCAGTTTTATTCCCTCCAAATATTTTTGGCTCAGTGATTGGACCGCATATAGTGTGATTAAGTAGTCTTACATTTAAATGATTCACCACATCTGGAGGATTAGGTATTGTTGATAGTTCTGGCTCTATTGTTGTAGATAGTTGCACAGGTTGTTCACAACATACTTTTGGCCACATTCCCTCGAATCCACATTGTGACAACCGAAGAAGTTCTAATGCTTCATAAGGAATTGGTCGCGGACCTTTCAGAATACTCAGTAATGATGGACACTCTGTTACAATAATACATGAACTTATACTTCCAGACGGTGTCATACATTTATCTTCTGTAATAAATTGTCAAGAAAAAAAATTATAGTATATTTATTTTTTTTATATTTTGAAAATTCTTCATTTTCAATATAATTAAATTTCCAGAAAAATAAGTTATTTGTAATTGTAATTGTAATTGTTTATTAATTGACTGTGGGACAAAGTACCCTAACAGCCAGAAGAAATACATAGAGTAATATAATATAATACAGAGAATGATATATTTGAATAGTATACATATAAATTTTAAAAAGAATAATATAAAATCTTTTTTTTTTTTTTAAATATTACAAAAGTCAAGAGGTCTCTCTCACGTCCCCTGTAGGTCATAAAGTTCTTATATTTCAATTTTTAAAGATTTTCACATTGAATTTCACCCAAATATCACACAGTTAATTATCCACGGTTATTATTTGTAAATAATAAAAAACTGATTATTGATAAGACAGACTATCTTTGATTTTTTACTTAACAAGATTATTAAATAAAAAAAAATCTTAAACTTTTATTTCTTCTTTGTTTGTAAAAAATATATGATCATAATTATTTATAAATAAAGTAATTCTGTCAAAGAAAAAAATTAATATATACTTACGAGCATAAACAATAACTAAAAAGTAACTTAGTGATATCAATAAAAACTTCATATTTTAATTGAGAAAATATAGTTCAATTTGTGAAAAATTATAATTAATATCATAACAAAATATAACAGACAGTTTTCTTCAGAAGAGTGTTTCTCAGGTCAAGTTCACAAGCAATACATTGGAATAAAATGAAATTAACACATTACGATTCCAATAAATTTTTTATTATAAAAATGATTCTTTTATAATTATGATTTTGTTAAAATAACAACATGAAAAAATAAAAAAAAAAAATAATTACAACAAAAACTTGTTCTCCAAACTGCACCCTAATATGGCACTAAAAATATTTATACGCACGTATCTATTCGCGTCTCAACACCTTCTATTTGTGAAAATTCTGCAAACCCGTTATAAGTAAGATGATGATAATATTTTTGCTCTAGACGGTCTGCTGCCATCTGCATTTGTCCTTGATAAAAAATAATCACGTGTGTTGTTGCCTATATATGCTTTTATACTTTTACATTTATTTAAGCTATTATCATTTTGCATTAACTGCAATCAATTTTAATTGAAACTTAAAAAAGTCATCAAGGCCAGTTATTGATCATGTTAACTTGTACATATCAAACTAAAACTAAATATTTTATTTGTTTATCAATCATCGATAGCAAGACGTTAAAAAATAAGATAAATAAATAAACAACTTTAGAATAAGAGATTTGACGTCATAACATTTTAAGTAACACGTGGGGAAACCCACCTCGAGTGATTTGATTATGGGTCTTATTTGGTATGTAAAAGAATATCAAGAAATATTTTATTTATTTAGGATAATATACGATTGTACGAGTAAATATAAATATTGATTGATCTTAAATTGTTATTGACCTGAAGGTTACTTCAGATGACCTACTACTGATATTCACAATCACGATAGTCGTCACTATAATATTAATAAAGGTTCACCATCAATTATTAATGATATCATTTCAAAACTTATAACAAAGTCATTTATCAATGACAATTTATTTCAATAAAAACATATCAAAATATATTTTAGATCAAATATAAAGGCTTATGAAATTTGTCTATCATAGAGCTAGGAAACATTTATTTATGATTTTATCTAATAATTATGATAATTCATTCATTAAAAAAATGTATTTAAAAATACAGCTTACATTAAAAACAATATTTTTATTAAGTAAATTTATACACGGAAAAAAGAAAAATAGAAAAATTACAGTATATAATGTAACGTGGTGCTTCGTGATGAAAACTGGAAAAATTACAGTTTCAGATTGTAAGTATTACAGATTTTATAAGAATTACATTGTAAAATGTAATATTTACATGGAAAGATATGAAAATTAACATTCAAAGTTTGAATTACAAAAATGTTATTTCAAACTGTAATTTTTCTAATTTTGAATACGACGGGACACTTATTACTATTTATAATGTAATTTTTCAAGTTTTCTTTTTTCCGTGTACTAGATCAACAATAGAAATGATTATTAACGGTCAGTTTTTCAATCCAGGATGAAATTAATAATAATAATTAGATTTTATTTGTATCACTTTTTATTAGATTTAGTGTTTTACAAAGTGGAATAAAATTTTATTCAATGTTAAAATCTATCTATATCCCCATAGATATACTGATAATACTAATTTTATTCTAGATAAAATTTCATCCTGGATTGCAAAACTGGCTCTCAAACATAATTAAAATATAATAAAAAAAATAATAGAACATTTAACTACTTATGATTTACGAGTTTAGATGATGACTTCATGCTGGTTATTTTTATCGTCGTCAAATTAGGTCTTTTAATTATGACATCTTTAGACTGTTTATATAATTATAAAAAAAAAGTCAACTTTAAGGTCTCATATTACGTAAAATCCAATCGGTGTAATGGGAAACTTTGGTATAAATTCCTGGCCAACCTTGCATACCACACGGAGAGGGACCGAAAGAAACAATACCAACGGTTGTCCATCTTCCAGTACCATCCATGCCCCTTTCAACAGACATGAGAGGGCCACCGGAATCACCTCTACATGAATCCTTCCCTCGCTGGCCACCAGCACAAATTTGATTTTCTGAAAGAGCTATTGCTGAATTTCCATACCGTGCTAGACAGTCTTGGCGATCAGCGATAGGAATTGAGAGTTTTAATTTAAAGTCAGATTCGCTTCTGTTCTCCGTCTTTCCCCACCCAGCTACCCATAGACGCTGAGATAGATTTCCATTGTTTGGCAAACAAACAGGTTTAATATAATCAGTAAACGCTACGGGTGTAGACAATCTCAGTAAAGCTATATCATTTTGTTGATCTCTGGCTGTTGGTTTATAGTCTTCATGAGCTATTTGTTCTTCTACTCCAATACTAACTACCGGCGGGGCACAAATTTCAGTATTGCCTAAGTCTGGGATACAATCTGGATCTGTTGCTGTATTATATTCCCCCAATCTGACTCCAAGAAGACGCCAACTTCTTGGTAAATCTTTTCCTTTTATGCAGTGGGCCGCAGTCAGAACGTATCGATTGCTAATCAATACTCCTCCGCATGCTGTTGTTCTTCCGTTTGCTAATTAGATAAAAAGTAAATTATTTGTTAATTTTTTTAATATATTCAATGTATTTGAGGAGTTTCAAAAGGGTATCTTTTCATTTTTGATTAATCGAGACAAAAAATTGGTTATCTTCAATTATAAATATTTTTATTGAACTTTTTTAATTTAGCTATAAAAAGCTATCGGTTATGAAGCTACAATTCGATTTTCGTTTAGAAATCTTTATAATTCTCGAAGTACTTAATATTTAAAAGATCAAAAAACTGTTCTTTTAAAATATGAAAAGGTACCCTTTTTAAAATCAGCTCCTCATTTGTTAAATTCAATAAAATACTTACGCTTTTGGTATTCCAAAAGAGCCATCCATGGAAATTCGTCAATATCTGCACGTTCACCTCCAAAAATCCTCACGGAAAGATCTCTTCCACAGTCCCGCGGAAGTAAGCTACTGCGTGAATTAATATTGCCATTATCGTTAGAGACATCGTAAAATTCTGTTGTAGTTGGGGGTTGTATTGGTGAAAAGTTATTAAAGACACAACAAACTTTGGGATCTCGGCCTTCGAAACCACATTGAGCTGCTCTAAGGGTTTGGATATTTTCGGGAAATGTTGAAGATAATCGTAGAAGCTCTATCATCGGTGGACATTGACGAATGTTTATACATCGGCCTATTTGATTGTTGTTCAAGTAACACCTATCGTCTTGCCAGTTTTCTGAAAAAATTTATTTATTAATGTTATTTTAGAAAAGTTTTGTTAAATTTTTATCCAGCAAATGATTATCATAAAAGTAAAATAATTTCTCTATTGAAAATAAAAATTACATTTTTTAGAAATTTACAAATCATGAAAATTAATTTTAATATCTATAATAAAAAATATTTAATAAAATTACTGGAAGTATTTATTAGACATCATATGTTTATATAAATAAATTACTGATGACTTCATTGAATCTTTTTTTTTTATTTTATAAATATTCGTTGTAATATTATTAACTACATAAAATTTTAGTTGGATGAGTATCTCCTTAAGAAATTCTATAATCTTACTTGACCTCAGTTTACGGTCAATTTAAAACTAGTTTTTTGATTATAATAATTATCAATTCTAAAATTTTTATTCAAAATATTATAATTTGAAATTTAAATTTTTTGTTTACAGTTCATAATTTAAAGTAATTAAATATTCAGTTTTAATTCCTGACAAACCAATACAATAAATTATATAAATAAAAAAAATAATATACATGAATACAAAATGATTTCATAGAAAATGTAACTTACGTGCACTGGATGTATTGATAAACAAAAATATCGTCAAAACAAAAAATATATGAAGAAATGATTTTTCAATCATTTTATTTTTTTTAATGTATAATCTCTATTAAAATTTCTGTTATATTTTTTTGTAAATATTGAATTAATGATTTAAACGAGATGTTCAATGAGACATGCGAAAGTCGACTGTCAGAGTAGTAGTCATTGCCGGAGAAATATAGGAGCTGAAGCCAGGGTCAAACCAGTCTCCCACCATGATTCTGGGAAGTTCTTTAATAATATTAGGATTTCCCATCTATCCAATTTTTAAATAACACACCTTACACTTGACGATGCTTGGAATACACTCTGAAATTAATTTTTCACTTGAATAAGCGATTAATATGACGTCTAATTGTTATAATAACAATATTTTATATTTTTTTTATTCTCAGAGCTGTTTAAAACTATTTTCTCAAGCATTTATTCGTTTATATTGATGTTTTTTTTTTTAAATTGAATTAAAATTATTTTAAGTCTATTGGATGTATAATTAAAATAGTATATTTATTGAAATGTTAAAATTTACAAAAGATTGATAATTCACTGGTAATTTAATAAAATTATTTACAAGTCTGTTTAAAAATCAATTCCAATAATGAGCTCTCGGTTCGGGTTTTAATCTTCTCATTATCCAATCTATATAATTATCTATTTTGGTATAAACCCCTGGCCAACCTGGTAAACCACAATTATCAGGACCAAAAGATACAACACCAACTGCAGTCCATTTTCCAGTTCCATCAGCAGCTCTTTCAACAGACATGAGAGGGCCACCGGAATCACCTCTACAAGAATCTTTTCTTAACTGTCCGCCTGCACAAATTTGATTATTCTGAATAGATATTGAAGATCTTCCATATCGCGCTTGACATTCTTCGTGATCGAAGGGAGAAATAGCAAGTTTTAGTTTAACATCAGAGCGAGATCCATTCTCAGTAGCACCCCATCCTGCTACCCATAGTTTTTGAGGAATATTTCCATTGTGTGGTAAGCAAATTGGCTGGATGTAGTCTGTAAATTCAACTGGTGATGATAATCGAATTAAAGCTATGTCGTTTGTTCTATCTCTAGATAGTGATACTGATTTGTAATCTTCGTGTTGTATAATTTCTTCGATATCTATTTTTATAATTGACGGGGCTCAAATTTGACTGTCGTAACCATCACTAATACAATCGGGATTTGTTCTTCTGTCATATTCACCAAATATTACTCTTTCAGGTCGCCAAGATTTTAGATCTTCAGTATCGACGCAATGAGCTGCAGACAGAATATATCGCTTACTTATTAACATTCCACTGCAGAGTGCCGATTTTCTTCCGTCCGCTAAACAAATAAGACAACTTTATAAGTAACTGATAAGTAAGTTATAATAATTAGTGTGATACTGTAAAAATACTTACGGTGGTCGTATTCTAATAAAGTTATCCACGGGAATTCATCAATATTAGCTCGTTCACCTCCGATAATCCTTACAGAAAGATCACGACCGCAATCGGAAGGAAGAAGTGGATCGCTTGGTCGACGGAAAGACGGAGTATTTGAATCAGGATTATATGATTCTGTCGTCGATATAATGTTTGATTTTTTTGGTGTCCATAATTGATTTTTAAGAGCACAACAAACTTTAGGATATCGACCTTCAATACCACATTGGGAGTTACGAAGAGTTCGTATAATTTCAGGAGTCTTTACCTGTATTTGTAAAAGGTTCAAGGCATCTGGACACTCGAGGATATTTATACATTCGCCTATTTGATAATCACTAGTAAAACAGCTATTTCTTGGCAAGTTTTCTGTAATGAAACATTTGAAATTATATTTTTAGTGGACATTATTATATTGATGAAATCTCTGAAATATACATGATTTTTAATGACTTAAGAGAAAAAAAGAGAATTAAAAATATGATGGAGTGATTGGAAGTAGTTTTGATTAAATCGGTAAATTATTTTTAGTATAATTCAATATCAAACTAGATTAGCAGTTTATTAACCTTGAAAAAAATCCATATAATTTATATATATCTTTTAAGGAGATTTAAAACGTAAGATTTCATAACACTCAGTTCAAGATGGTAAAATTAATATCTATATATTGATAATACTGTTTTGTTTGATTTGTATAACTTTCGTAGAGTCATTGATATTTTTTTTTTGTATTTAAAATAAAAAAAAATATAATCTCTATTAGTTTATTTTATTTATCACAAGAAAAAAATTGAACCCGGAAGCATCAGATAAAAAATTATTTAGATAATGTTAAAATTACAATAAATCAAATTATTTATTTAAATCACAAAATGAGTCCTTATAATCCCATAAAACTATTTCTGTCTAAAATGTGATTTTTTTATAAATTAATTATCAATAAAATGATGAAATCCATATGTAATTAAAATATTTTATGGGTATATTTTTCTTTAAATATATTTATATTTAAAATAAGACATACGTGCAGAAGACTTCCTCATAAGTAAAAATATCAACAGATAATTCCACATACATATTAGTTTTCGATACATTTTTTATCAGAAAATACTTATTTAATTTTTTATTTTTTTAGAAGAAAATTTTTAAATAATTTTGACAATGCGTTAGACAGCAAATGTGAACGTCGACTAATATGATCACAAAATTAGAAGAACATAAAAATGTGATACCTCGAGGTCAACAAGATTCCCACTCTGGAATCTCCTACTAGAGATTTCAAAGAGATATTTTAATTATTTTTAAATTATTTCCATTACTGGTTTTGTCATTATTATTATTCTATAAACTTTTAGGCAATATGTTTCAAAAAACAACTTATACACGCGTGTAAGAGCGTTTGTTTTTGTGGGTTTTTCTATTTTTTTTTATAATGATTGATGATCAATATACCCTTTATTCGCTTATATCAAAAGCTCATAATTCAAACCCAACGATCTTTTTTTACTTCATATTCAATAGTTAAAAAAATAATGTTTTTAACTATTATTTTCTAATTATTAGTCGTACCTCATTCGATCAGAGAAGATTATTGACTTAAAATTATCAAACCAGAATTTCTTCTAAAAATATATTTTCAATTAACATATCCTAAGAAAAGATTAATTACAACAAACTTAAATACTGATATTTTTTTCTCAAGATGTAACCTCTTTCTCAGATCCTGACATTGATGACAATGCTACATCCGCAAGTACTTCCATTGCACTCGCTGTTGCATAAAGTTACTCTTCTGCTCATCAATCCAACAAGCTTTCGTCAAAGAGTGCAAAAAAAAAATTGCCGGTCAAAGATGCAAGCTATTCCTCAAGCAGCTCTGCTGGATCTAGTGAAGATTCAGATTCTTTTGGAGACTGTTCACAAACTTCATCTGGTGATAACACTTCAGATAGATAAGTCTAAGATGGTTAAGAAAGTTGTTTTGTACTTTTTTACCGTACTTTTCTTTTTTGCTGATTGTTTTTACATAGCAAAATTATATTCGGCGGTAATTGAACTAAACTTCAATAAAAAAAAAAAATCCGACCATTTCTATAGTGATTCTATCCGTTTCTACATTATTTTTTTTTCAAACGAATATTTGTATTAGTATATTTAATAAGTATAAAGAAATATGTACTGGAAAAATTTTCATTAGATTGTCAAAATCCTGATAAAATTTAGGCGTCTGAATTGTAAATTCTGCAAGGATTGCCCCATTAAAATCATTAAGTTATAAGCTAAGCCCATTCTGGAAATCCAATCATACTTTTTGTCACAGTCAATAAGTGTTGACAAATAGGTATCGATAGAAAAAATTGTCATTTGATCATGAAAATCCTGATCAAGACCAGATGTGAAAATCACAAATTCTAGATTGATTATCCTCTTGAAATTTTTAAGAGACACAACAGACTTTATTTGGATACTCCTATTTATTGACATAAAATAAACTTTGTCAATGGGCATAACTGGATATCCACGTCAGGAATAATCTTACATATACACTGCAATAGAACCTTATCCACCCCAATTGCATTTTCCACATTATAATCGGTACTAGTATGTAAAAGGAATTACTGCGACAAAAGCACAATAGATTCCGATATGATTTTTTTTTATTGGAATCTATTGGATATTTCCAACAGGGGATGTCCAAATTATTGTATAAATAATTTATAAACGAAATAGCATCATAAATTCTGTTTGTATGAATGTAAACATTTAAAAATTAAAAATGCCGCTTTCCGCTTCCGTCGAGGAGAAATATTAAAATAGTATACAGTGCTCTCTCCCAATTAAAGATATAACAGGTTATCTTTTTTTCTCTTGTTAATAACTAATGGAAAAATTGAGACACAGCTCAAATATCTTAGGAAGGGAGCACTGTACACACCATGGGCAGTAAATAAGAAAGCCTCAGATCACATATTTATTACCTGTGATCTGTGACATTTCTTACTTTACTGCTCTTGGTGTGTACTGTACTATTAGATGTCGGCTAACTTAATTTTCATGCACAATGATTGAATTAAAAAATTTCCAAAACCGGTGACTCTACCAAATATATATGACATTGTACTAAAGCAGAAAGTTCAATAGTATATTACATACCTACACAGAAAAAAAAAATTTCTTGAACCAAGAAAATTGTCAGGAAGACTAAAGTTATTTTGGAGCAAGAAGAAATTTTCTTGGCTTAAAAAAATTTAATTTCGTTCAAGAAATTTTAACTTCATTCAAGAAATTTTCAATCTTCCTTAAGATTTTCTTGATTTAAGAAAATTTATGCTTGACTCAAGACTTTCTTTCTGTGTAGACCAGTAAAATAAGAAAAGTCTCAGATCACATGTAATTGTTGGCCGAGGCGAAACCGAGGTTGACAAACATGTGGTCTGAGGCTTTACTTTTTACAGGCCGTGTGTATACTATTTTTCGGTTCGACGTAGCCAGAATGTGGCAACTTCGTTTAGCGCAGCGGCCAGGAAGTTGTCACTTTCCGGCCGGAGAACAGAAAAATTAATAACACTGAAGTTAACAGATATTAAAAATTTTTTTTTGAATTTTATAACAATTAAATTATTAAAAAAAACATGTAATTAAAAAGTTTCACATGTCCCTGATTCAGAAAGATTATTTGAAATTATTACCTCCATGTTAATTGTATATCTATATAGTATTCAAATCGGATGCATTTAAATTATTTTCAATTATTTCAAATTAGATTTCTTAATCGGGGGTGAAAATTAATAAAAATTACAAGTGAAAATTTTTAGAAGCATTTTTTTATTATAATTAATTTTTTAAACAAATTTTTAAAATTGACAGCTGACCGCTAACTTCAGTATTATCAAAATGATCGCATAGCCCTTTTTATAGCTGAAAATTTTTTGTGCACGTGCCTTAATATCCGTCTTTTTTTTCGGGTAGTTTTTACGTCTGTGAACAGTGTATATGTATGCGTGCCTATTAAGTTGCCCGCGACTTTTGAATTGCCGCCTCAAAAACATGGCGAGTGAGCTTGCGCTCTAACTGTCAATCGTTTTTGCTTGATAATGCAGTTAGCTGAGCAGAGAGATCGCACTACTGGTCATTTCTGTGCAAAATATTAATTATCTTTATTATTTGTCGTCGGTAATGATGACAAAACCAAAAAATAGGAGACCCCACATCAGTTATCTGTTCTACTATCGTGCCCCCTTAAGGTAAAACTATACTTAGTATTCTTTAGATTTCTCTAAAAAATAATAAACATACAGAAAAAGATTGAAGATTAAAAGAAAAAACGATCTCGCTAAGCATGTTTTACTAAAATAATAAAATTTATAACTTTTTTTAAAAGTTTATCTTCGCCGATCAACAATAATGTTTTTATTCGGGTCCACACCCGTTTAATTTCATTTTATCTACTGGTTACACTTAAATATTATTGTGTAAGTTTAACAAAAGATCCATTTTTATATGTATATATAGATATACAGACTTAATAATTGAATCAGTTGTATTGTCTTAATAATTTTTATCTGTAGGTCGTTTTTTGTACTAAACAAAATTAGTGGTTATGTTCATTGTTGTTAAAATCACCAAATACTAAACAATTTTTTGTTTACAAAAATGACTAACAATTAACCACAACTTTTGATCATCCACTTATTTGTTGTTTCTACAATTCAACAATATTTTAATGTGCTATCTTATTGTAATTACAAATTAATTTTTTTATTTAATGAAAATGAAAATGGTTGCAGTGAATTAACAAATGTCTTTTATTATTATATATTGAGTGATGATTGATGAAGTTCTCAAAAAAAAAAAAAATATTATTAATTAAAACTATCATTTTGTTGTTATTACTATGAGTTAATTGTTTGCTACTAATGAAATATTTTTTTATAATATTTAACCTGTAATTACTATTGGATTTTCTTAGAACCATGACGGAAGGAAGTACGAGAACAAAACGTATGGGAACGAGATTTTTCAAAAATCCTCCTCAACCTCATATGTGCATACAAGATTTTTTAAGAGTATTAATTTTGATTCTTTTTTAGTTGATTTTATTCCAAGTCAGTACTTACATCTAATATTTTTATTTTTTTTTATGTCTAGGGGTCCGTGCATCCGTGCTATATAAATGTTTTATCATGGGATAAGATAGCTATGGCAAGTTGTCCTTTTGAACGTTTGCCACTTTATGGCGGTATGAAAATAAATCCACCAAGAACAGAAAAGCCAGAGGTTAATGTTTTTTTTGTGATGGCTAATCCAGAAGTTTTACGAAAAAAAGGAAAATATGCTCATGATTTGAAGGTAATTTTTTTATGTTTATTTCTTTGAATTTTTTATATTATATATTTTTTAATATAAACTTGATCAATTTATTTTAGGAACAATCTATTTTGATAGAACTACTACTTAATTTTATCGAGGCTATGAATAAAGGAGTAGAATTTATGAGACAATACAAAATTCTAAATGATCGTGATATAACTGGTGAATTAAAAGAAATATGGATGGTTGTACAAAGTGATAAAGCGCGAGCACAAAGTGATCCAACTAATGAAGAAGTTAAAAGACCAGTTCCGCAATACCCACTATATTCTGAGCAAGAACAGCAACAGCAGCAAAAAAAACAGCATCAGCAGCAACAATACCGACCTCCACCACCACAAACTCAGCAGCTTCAGCATCAAATTCAGCAGATACATCAGACTCATAATGAAGATTCTCATCAGCAAATTCAACCTCAACCGCCTCAATACCACTCAAACTACTCAATGCAAAATCGTGGACCTGTAAAAACATCTGAAAATTATGATTTAGCTTACGTTCGTCAACCTCAACAAAATCTAACGATGCCTCAGAATGATAATATTTATCAACCTTGGTCTACGTCATTGCAATATGCTAATCGAGTTAGAAGAATGGAACAGAAAATCGGTTCACGAGAAGCTAGAGAGTTTTTAGCTTCTAATGTCTCAGTTAATCCTTCACCTCAACAACATTCTATGTCATATTCAGCATCTCAGTATCAGTATCAACTCCCACGACAAGTGGGACCAGCGTATAATGGACCTAAAGTTCACCCTAATGCAAGTGCTCTTACCTGCTCTACGATAACTACGTCTAGCGGTATAAATCCTGGCATTAGTCCTGGCTCTCAAATGCACTATGATCACTATTATTTACCTATGCGTTTACCAGAAAAAAACGTCTGCGTAAAAGTTCATCGAGTGCAGCAGCCGCAGCAACCACAATTACAACTTGCAAATCCCATTCATATGGCTCCTGTTCCACCGTATGAACCAATCGATCCTTTTTATGATCCGCAAATGAATTCATCTTTTAATTGGAGAAGATCTTTCACGTCTCAGAATCATACCACACAGCCGAAAAATAATAACAATAAACGACAATTTTCTCCTTCACATACCAGCAATAATGGGCCTAAAGAAAATTCCGAAAAAAGTAAAAGTCCAATTAAAGTACTACAACGAGATAATTCAAATAACTCTAGTTCAAACGTTGATTCTATTAATTCTGAAATATCCATGGATAAATCTGATCAAGAATTTAACAATACAGGTAATAAAAAGAAAATTCAAGTTACAGATTTGGATGACGATGAATTACAAATTACACCAACTTGTGATAACTCTGAAGAAATACAGAGTTTGGATGATATCCAAACTCAAAAAAAAATACAAGAAAGTAGTTCTAAAAACCAAGTTAGAACAAAAATCTTGGTACCAAAAAGAAATAAGTTATCTAATGACAGTAAATTGATATTAAAAAATGGTAACTCGGTTACGAATGATATTGAAATTGAGCAACCAAGTAATATAGAAAATATAGTGATTGAAGGAAAAAATGAGCAAATAAATATTTCTGAATCTGAACGAAATGGTTTTAATAATGATAAACCAATAAAGAGTGATAGTAAAGTTTCTAAGGTAATAAATAATTGCAGTAGCGAGTCGGTAATAAATGCCGGTACTTCTGAAGATAATAATGAACAATGCGAGTCTAAAGTTAATGGACAGGGTTACAATTTAAACAAAAGTGATGAACAGGTTTATCAAGTGTACACAATACTAAGAAAATCTGATGTCGCATCAACGCAGGATGGATTGACGAACGAAATAACTCAGATGGCGATCAAAGATTGCACGGAAACAAGTGAGATGGGTGCCGTGCCTTCGTGATAGTCTACGGTGGATGTAGTTATAAGTTATATAATTAAGACAACTTTAAATGTAAATAGTTATATGGAGAATTTAGTTGATAAGCAACTAAAAACAAATTAGGTTGATCAATTTAAAAGACAATGTAAGCATGAAATGTAGATAACTTTACTCGAATGTTCTTCCATAAGAATTAAGGTAATAACGATTAATTCACAACTCAGAGTAAAGTAAAATCATAACACGAAGAAAGTTTGAACAGCATTGAATAATATAAGGATGTAAGGATGTCATGTATAGAGTTTTTATAACCTGAAGTACTAAAATTGTACAACTTGATAGCGTATAGGCTGTGAAAACTTAAAAATTTTGGTGCATGTTTCTCTTATTTGTACGTAAAAAGAGATCTTGTGGTAAAATAGTAAAGAAACAAACTTATGATAAAAGAAAAAGTTTCTAAAAATAAGCATGTAAAATAAAAAAGTAGTTTACTTCAAAAAAAAAAAAAAATGACACAAAATTAGACTCGTCTACAATTAAAAAATTTAATTGTTTTAAAATAATTTTATCATCAGGTAACTTGTTTAATCTGAGTTAACGATAAGTATAGTATTGAAGAAAAATCGTATTGTTAAACAAATGATGAAATGGGTGCTTCGAAGAAATTTTTAGCATAGTACTTTATTGCTTTATAAATTATTCGGAAACATACTCCCTCATAATCAGTGATAATGGTCTGTTCTGAATAAAATTTCAATAAAACTGCCTGTTTTTTATATTGATGTTAATAATAATTATTATCATCATATAATAATAATAATAATAATAATAATAATAATAATAATAATAATAATAATAATAATAATAATAATAATAATAATAATAATAATAATATTAATATTAATAATTCAATAAACAAAATTAAGCCGAGATCTTCCCGGATGTCCAATTCTCGTAATGACATCCTAAAAAAAATGTTATTTTTAAAATACGTAGTCATTGTCTTTTTATTAAATAAAATGACAGCATAAATTTTGATGTACGATTTTATTAAAAATTCTTTTCAAAGTAGATTAATTTTTGAGATAGTTCCATCCTAGAATAACATAGTCAGAAGAACATTTACTATCAGAAATTCTAAATTTCGATGGATAAATACTCACACAGTTATTAAATATATTCGATTATGATGATCTGACAACGTTCCATATCTCAATTTTTTATTGAAATAACTTTTTTAAATATTATTTTAATCATTTAGTTATTAAGGGAAAATATTATAACTTAATAATCATGTGAAAATAAATTATTAATTATATGAATATTGAAATTAATATTTATTTTTATTTATAATTGATTTTATTTTTATGTTTTTATGATAAAATATTTTTTTTTAACCAGGGTTATTAAAAAAATATGTCGACTTAATAAAATCTCTAAATTGTATGAAAAATAAAATACAAATTTTTAAACAGTAACTTAGGAATTGAAATTTTTGAAATTTGAAAATTCTTCATCGAGGTTTTTATTGCCTTATGGGGAACTACATATACCTAAAGCAAAGTAAATGATCAAGTTACGATGTCTTGTATAAAATAAATATAAAAAAATATGGTCACGAAATTATTAAATCGTAATATAGTGCTTCACCGAAAGTAATAGCAGCACTAACGTAAAAGACCCAGTTATTGACACTTAAAAATTTATGTACATACACGCCAATCGGCATTACACATCTATTAACTAATATAGTATTCTTTAAATTATGGCTAGAAAATATGACATTAAAGTTAGCTGTCACTTGACAATTTTTTAATTTTCTTTAACAAAAAAATTTGTTCTAAAAAATTATTTTTAAAAAACTGCATTTTTAATTTATTAAAATTTCTACAAGTTAATTTTTTAATAATTTTTTTTGCTATAATTTATTTGTTAAAGAAAATTAAAACAATTGTGAAGTGACAGCTAAATTTAATGTCATCTAGAAAATAATAACAAAAATAATTGATTATTTCATGATACCTAGTTAAAATTAATGAATTTTATTATTAATATTGCAAAATTTGTTTTTTAAAGTTAGAGCAGAAAGCCTGGTAGGAGCCACCGAAGAAGTTCACTGTCGTGCAGGGAGTTCACTAGGCTAGATATTTTACTACTTGGTCTATTCATCACGTAGTTACGGTTTGAGTTGACGGTTTTTAGTAACCGGTTACATCGCGTGCTTGAAGCAAAAAGGGCGTGCTAAAAGGGAGGATAAAAAAATTTTTTTGTCATTTCTCTTAAAATCACTCAAAACACAAAGATCTGTAAATAAAAAAATTCGAGAACCCTAAAACTAAAACAGCGTAACTCAAAACATACGCCTTTTTAGCTTTTAGAAAAGTAGTACCTAAAGCTAAAAGGGCACATAAGAAAATTTAAGATTTAATAAAAAATTTTTATAAATAGCTTCATAAGACAAATTAGATCCAAAAAACAGTCTAGTACACAAAGCTCATTTGTTACAAAAAGGAGCAAAATGAAAGCAATTGTTTAAATTCGCAGTTACTCAGTTTCTAGATATAAAATTCATATGAATTAAATTTTTTTCAACTACGATACGATTTTTTTCCTTTAAAATTCATTAAAAATGCAGTATTCAAAAAAATAGAAATATCAACATTTTATTGAGGAAAAAAAACAACTTAAATCTACTGATTTTCTTTTCAATTATTGTCTTAGATTGTAGATACACTATAAATCAGAATAATTTTTTTTAATTCAAAATTTTTCATTATTTTTAATTTTATGTTTAAAAAAATCCAAGTGACGATGAAATAAAAAATTAAATAATAAAAAAAAAATTTTTCTAAGAACTTAAACCATAATGAAGAAACAATAATTTTAAAATATTTTTCTACAAGCAATGAATAAATAAATTAATCAAAAGCTAATGGGAGTAAAAGTAAATAATGAATAAAAAAATGACAGTATTAAAATATTTTACAATTTTTTTAAAATGTTTTTAATTCTAATTTTAAAAGAGAGAAGGTATAGTTAAAATGCACCTCTTCGACTCCACCATTTTTGATTAATTTTTAGGCTAACAATAAGTATTTTAATGAATTGCTCAGAAAAAGAATTATAGGCCCTTTTAGCTTTGCAAAGCCTGAGCTTTTGGTCGTTAGAGACAAACTTAAAGTTGTTAAAGTCAACAACTGAGTTTTTTTACTTAACTATAAATTTTTATAATTTTCAACAAAAAAAATTTGATCTTGAAGGTCTTCATTATTTGTACTTAATTTATTTAAAAATTTTGATACTCAATAAGATAGAACGTTCATTCGCGAGACCTAGTACTAGATGAAATTATTGATTTAAATATTGATTAAAAATTGAATTTTTAATAGTCTAGCAAGAAAACAGTTGACAAAAAAAGTTGAAATTAATTGATTATTTAATATTTCCACGTCGGGCATTTAATTTTTTAATGCTCAAAATTACAATACTATGTATCTGCATAATTTTATCTTATTTAAAAGTTGCAAAAAACAAAAAAAATTTTTTTTTTTTTTTTTAAATAAAAAATTTAATGTCGATCATCATTTTTGACGATTTTCAGAAATTCAAAATTTAACAAATTTGGGCATGTTTAAAATTTTTTTCCAAAATATTTTTTTTTTTTCAACAGCCTCAAGTGTTCCCTTTCAAACAAACGAAATACCATTCCTGTATCTATAATAGCGATATTACATAAAAAAGTTGAAAAATTGGAAAAATCGCGAAATTTTGAATTTGCATATCTTTTGAAAAAAAATTTTTTATTTTTTATTCTTTGGCAGAATTTCGTTTTAAGATAAAAGAAAACTTCTGACCAAAATTTGTCCAAATCTAAAGGGATGGATTCCAACTATTGGTCGATTTAACATGGAATGACCCTTCCACAACTATTGGAACTATTCCTATAATTTACAGTCGTAGTTCATAGAATAGAATAGGAAAAAATTTTATAAAATTATAGTAACAGTTCCTATATTCTTCTTTTCATGAGTGTATTTAAAATGGTACCAAAATAATTAAAAAGCAAGCGTCATAATTTTATTACATCAATATTTTTATGTCGTCGATTACATTATTTATTAAATTAAAATTTACCTTATTTAGAAGTTGCAAAACCTGAATTTCTTAAATTAAAAACTAAAAAATTCATGTTTTTTGAAAAATAACAAGTATGTAATAGTTTGATTAATAAAAAAACGAAAATAGTTACAACTAGAAATTAAATAGGTGGTGTTGGTGTGTAAACTCTCACGTAGTCTTCTTGACTTTCACCTTTGCTATCATAAACCACGGATACGAATTTATATTATTGTAGAGTGACCGAATCTGACGGCAAGTTAACAATGTGCTGCTCAGTAAATAGTAACAAAATCTTTCCCTCAGTTAGACTTTCGCTGTCAACGAATAAAATAATATTTATTAAATTATTTCTACTAACATCAGTAACAATTGTGAGCATATGTGACAAAAATCAACCAACTGAAGAATAATATTTCTATGTAAATGTATGGTCATCAACAACAATAATTGATTTATTTAACAAGGAAGTTAAAGACACGCGAGTATTCGAAAGTTTATAAGAATAATCTATTTTTGACATTTCGCCTTCTCATAAGATTGCTTTTGCTTATTTAAATTATGTGTTCATGATCATTTGTCATTTTCAATTATAAACGGTGAAAAGACATATGACTTTAGCACATATTCGGTGTTAAAGAAGAAAACAAAAAAGTTTTATTATGGATTCTGTTTGAACTTTACTTCGCAATCGGCTGGTTTTTTTTTTATCTCAATAATGCTGATCCAAGTGAAAAAATGAATACAAAATGACATTGAGATAAAAGAGTTAAATTAGCTGAAACAGGATTTTTGTAAAAGCTAAGAGTTATGAAGGGAGACCGCAATACCTTTCTCCGGAGATGTGGCTGACCGACATATTGCGTTCTTCGCCCTTCCATCCTGACTAGAGGTAAGAAGAAAAAGAGAAAGAGCGTCAGCCAAGCAAGAAACAGGAGTTTAAGTCATTTGATTTGCTAGGTGAGAGAAAAGTCTTCTCCGGTCTTGCTATGAGTACCGTCGTATCTCCTGTATTACTTCATTGTCTTCATCATGTTTCTTGCGATTTTCTTTATCGGCCTTACGTGAACACGCGCTACCGCGGTCTTTTATATTTTCCGCTATAACAGTCAACGGTGCCAGTTTATAGTAGATATTCTCGTGAATAGCTGTGTATACTAGTCACTCAGGGTGCGATCAAAATATTATTGGTGTTTTTTACTTCAAAAACACTATGAAGTTTCAAAAAATTATCTGTGATAGTTATGTACTCCAGAAATCCGAAGAATTCGAGCAAACAGGTAAAAGTACATTCAAATGATTATCATTTTTTACTGTCAATTTTAATTATCGTTATTACCATTCAAAACTCAACTTTTTTAAGTTGAATTAGTGGATTTCCACTATTTGGTAGTGAATATTTACTATTTAGGATGTCCAAAGTATACCGCAGTATAATTTGCACAACAAAAATAGTAGATATCCACCAGTTCAACTTTAGAGAGAAATAGCTGCTCTAAGAAAATTTTTACAAAATATTTTATTTAATATTTATTCATAAATTATAACTTCATCTGTCTAATGAAAATGTGAGTGCAGAAACTAAACGGCCTCGACTCACTTTCTGTATTTTACACAGTTGACTGCAGTTGGCATTTTTTTTTTTTTCCATCTAATATAATAATCTTTTCGCAAAATTGTAAATGACTTAAAAATTTTATCAAATTGAAGATGGTAAAATAAAATATTCATATGGATGTTTGATGAAAAAAAAAATTGAATTTTTAGACAGAATAACCTGATTAGAAATTCGTTTCTCGTGTTAACACATGTAATATCATGTAAACGTGACTGCACCGGTGTGAATTATATTATTGAGTAGTATTGGTGATGAAAGCGCAAGACGATCACTTATTTGGACATTCATTGTTCGTACTTAATTTAGATGTAGACTTAAATGTTGAACATGGAATACCTAATTTATTTTCATTTATCAATTAACACGATCTCATATTGATAAAATGTTTACACATGCAGTTTAAGTTAAAATTAGTAGTTTAAAATAAAGTTTACATCATTTAATTATTTTACAGAGTACGATGCAGTTGAAAAAAGACTTCAATTACTCCTGAAAGAAGGATCTAAAATTCCTGCTGATTCTGATGAATCAGAAATGATTTTGCCTGATTATTACGATCCAGTCAAGTTTCGTTTGGGTCAGAATGTCTTTAGAAAAAATATTTTTACTATGATGATTGCTAAATTATCCGGATTGCTACTTCTTCTTACGGTCCCATCAATTCTTGATATTTTAAAATTTACGAAACAAAGCGGTAATCCATGTACTGCCTTTCGTAGATACGCTGCGACAATTCTTCATACATGCATCTGGTATAAAAATTCACCGGATGAGGATAGTGAGTAAGTAAAATAATAATGTTCTTATTTCGTCTAATATTAATACTAAAAATTACTTGTGTATATTAATACATTTTCTCTATATTTTTTGTATTCTTAAAATAAGAGTTTTATTCGACATTAGTCGAAATATTTTTTTTTCTTTAACGAAGCTGGAAATACTATGTATGAGGCGAAAATAAAATTAATTTAAATAGCGTTCATTGACACAATATGAGACGCCAGAATGCGAATGTCGGAGTTTAAGAATATATTTATCCTTCAACTGTATTTTGTCTACGATATTTTTTTTTTAATCACAGTACCTGCAAAAATTACCATATTAGTTTTTATTTTTTTTATTGGTTCTCAGTAAAAATTTAAATCAAAACTGTTACTAGAAATACAAATGAATAAATTATGGATTGCTATTAATATAACGTTTTTTCTTTTTTTTAGATTATTTGTATCCTTGAAAAATGTCCGTAAGAAGCACTGTATTGCTTCTAAACGTAGCTGTGAAGCTGGAATAGGTCGAATTTCACAACTTGATATGGCTCTTACTCAATTTGGTTTTATGGGTTTCACTCTATTATGTGCAGATTATTTAGGAGTTGCTACCAACGATGAAGAACTCGATGGTCTTCTTCATTTTTGGCGTGTCATTGGACGAATGTTGGGTACAGAAGAAAGGTAAATTAGTAGCAGAATATTTATTTCTTATTTTTATCTTTAAAATTTAATCAATTTAATTAAATGAATTTTTTTTTTTAGATTTAATCTTTGCAATGGAACTGTAAAAGAAAGTAAAGCACTTTGTCGGAGATTATTGGAAGAAATTTTCGTTCCTTATTATACTAAAAAATCAAAAGATTTCGAAGAAATGAGTAATGCTCTTTTAGAAGGATTATGGCCGATAAATCCGTTTGTAAATAATAAATCGTTCAGAATATTTACATGCCATCTGATAGCCTCAGCTATACCAAATAATAATCACTCACTAGATATCGATGACACACCGTTGTCATTGTACAGTAAAATAATATTGCATCTTCAGCTTTTTGTTCATAAACATTTATTGCCAGTACATTATTGGTGGTCTAGAATTTTTCGCGCTCATTTTAATAATCAAATGAAAATAGGCTTTTATCTTACGGAAAAATTTCCATTTTTAGCCTATATACTCTACGGACGAAAACGATCTTATTTTAATATTTATAAATTTCATTTTGATTAAAATAGAAAAATGTCTTCTTATTGTTTTGAACAAATGGAATTTTTTGTATATATTTTTCCGTTTATGAAAAGATAGCATTTATTTGATGTTTTATAGTTATATAATTGTGTGAGTACTAATTTAATTACTCACATTTTATTAAATTATTTTTTATAGCCAAAAATACTTAGTTGTCATGAAGATATAATTAAAAAAAAAGTAATTTATCAAAATTAGTATTAGATAAGTGACTGTTTGTACTTAAAATAATTTAAAAAGTATTCTAAAAATTGTACAGTAAACTGACTATGAACAAATGTTTTATTTTAGTGATCAAAAAACTAAAATTGGAATTAAGTTACTATTTTCACTTCGTTTTATGTGTCTAAAATATAAAGAAAGTCAATAAAAAAACATTGGTTCGTCTTTTTAAACTATTTAAACATGCATAAACCGTGATAAAAAACTTTCTTTATATTTTTTTTTATCACGGTTTATGCATGTTTAAATAGTTTAAAAAGACGAACCAATGTTTTTTTATTGAAGAAGTGAAAGGACTTATTCATCAATGAAGTCTATAAAATTTACAAAAAAAAAAAAATGTTGAAATATTTTTGTTTAAACGATTGAGCAATTGAAGTCAAACCTATTATATATAAAAGAAACTATACGTAGGATATCGTATTATAAAAAGTTATATTTCCATTAAATTGTAGATCAGTAGGTACGCAGTAATTTAATCATTAATTAGTTCACAACCTTAATAATTTGTAATTTTAATTATCTTGCCAACCTATTATTTCAACGTCAGCACGAGTTTGATTCTGAAACATAATGACATTTAGTATAATTATTCCATTTATAAGATGTATAAACTGTAAGCATTAATTACCACTGCGAAATATTATCTTATTGTCTTTTATATTGAATAATCATATCTATTTATGTGTTACACAATTTCCGAGCATTTAACTTTGGTATTTATAATGATTTTTATCAACAAAATAATATTCTTATAATTATTATTATCAATCATACGTTATTAGACATCGTATTTCGCATCTTAGGTACCTCTCACCAATTTCAGTAGATGGGAATGTTTAAAATTTTTATACTCTGAGAATTGTAAATTAGCTGTACCTCTTGCAATATTTGAAGCTGAAAGATTTATTTTAATTATTTTTGAACTCCCAACGGAGTGGTACGTGATCAAACTAGTAGATAACCTTCAACTTATGATTCTCAGCATCATCGATAACATACATGGTTTCTCTCCTACCTTTGGACTCGCTTCTATCATTCATAAGTAACGAAATAAAATAAACTTCGGTAATACATAAAAGTTTTAAACTTTCATACTTACTTTATCGTTTTAATCTGTATTTCAATTTCAGATTAGAAACAAAGGCTTCGATTAGAACTTTTCAATCTAAGTATTAAGAAGATATGCGCTATGTCACGTATCACGACTACAGTATCTATTGGTATAAATGTCAATGTTAAAAAAACAGTTTTAAATTCTCCAATGTACCTTTACATTTAATAAGTGTGCTTTGGATTTAATTCAAGTTAATTTTCAACGTTACAAATATTCATCTTAAACTGACTGTTTTTATTTCGGATTGCAAACTATTTTTTTACGATAAAAAATTTTTAATTTTTATTCATTGAATAGAATTTGATTTGAGTAAGAGTTTTATTCTCGTAACTGAAAATTTGTTTATTTAAATGGTCAATCGTTTCATGGTTTGATTTTTTTGATATGACTTCAGAAGTTTTAATCTTGGAGTAAAAGTAATTAGGTCTTGTATTCATACTCACATCACTGAAAAAAGTAATAAAACAATTAACGTCGGAGGATGCTCACTTATTACTAGTAATTTACTCATTTTATTACGAATAGTTTTTGCTGCTTATGCAATGGACATTAATGAGTACTCACTCAGGAAATATTTGTCGCTTGTTTTTTTATGGTGTAAAATAGTATATTATTTATTTATGAGCTAGTGCAATTATTACTATTATATCATATAACATAATATGTAATGTAAACAATACAATAATATTTATCTATCAGATAACTTTTATGCAATATATTCTTAATAATTATTTTAATTATCCAAGATAATTACAAGGTCATGCATAAATACATCAAAGTTAATGGATAACTATAATTATTATCTTCTTCCGAGCTAATAAAAATAATTTTAACTACATATAACAATAACTTTCAAAATTAATAAATGAAATAAATGGATTACACTTCATAAATTGATATAGCACAAAAAATTGTCCTCGACTGATAAAAAAAACTAAAGAAAGTACAAACACAAATTTATCATATTTTTGCAATGTTGCCTAGCCGCTTGAGCAATTCGATTTAATGTTGGAACTATTTCAGTTAGAAAATTCGAGAATCAAGTGACATCAAGTTGAGGAAAACTATTCTATATTATTCTTTACACAGTAAAAAATTTTGCGTCAATGCGTCAAAATATTTTGCGTTAAAAATTTTTTTTTAAATATTTAACACTTTTTTGTGTTAATTTAACACAATTAATGTTAAATTTACACATAAAAGTGTTGAATATTTAACACAAAATTTTTTGACGCAAAATTTTTTATTGTGTAGATAGATAGTATTCATATCGACTTGAAATATAATTCCAAGTGATATTAGAAAAATTAAACATTACTAATTATTGTGTATAGCTTTTTTTATAAACTAAAAAACAAAATATAATTTGTACAAAATACATAGACATTTATTCAACTGTAGCAAGTCTGTTCTTAGTTGTAATATTCCATTGATTTTCCATGATATTATAGGCTGAGACATAGTAATTGTGAAACGAGAGTAATTGCAAGGTAGAAAGAAAAGGAGAGGGAAACGGTATATTAGAGGTGAGCGATATCGTGAGGATAAATTGTTATCCGTGTATTCGTTGAGCTTACCTGTGTTATATTATGATTTATATATGTATATGCATTATATATGTTGTGTATTGTTACAAGTGGGGAGAGACGACGGTACAGAACGTATCTCGTATTTAAAATTTACCGGGAGCTATCATACAGAAGTCAGTACGAAGTTTTTGTGCCGAAGACTAACATCAATAATTAACAGTATTTTTTTTTTTTTTTGTATTATTTAACTTCAGTTTAGAATTTTTCATTTTTGTTTTGAGGTAATAATTACATTTTTTTACTTGTATTATTTTATATCCATGGTCAAATATCAATTTTTTATTTATAATCATAACGAATCATGTATTAAGAATAAATTTATCAGCTCAATAAAATTTAATAAACTAAATCGTATAATATTTATTATCGAACTAGTTAATTGTTTTTTTTTTCTAATTTTTTTTTCTTACAAACTTATTACCTCCACAATAGTCAAAATGTAAAAGACAATGTAAAAAATAATTATATATATACCTGGAAATATTATTTAAAATAATAGTACATTATATAAATAAACATTGAGACACCTGATAAACAAAAGGCGCGTTATTTTTACACAAATTATTATTTTAAATGAAGAATAACAAAATTGTATGGATATTAAAAATGACGCGGGGAAAAAAAAAGGTAATAATACTAAAGGTAATTAACAATTCCGGTCTTTTCGAATCAATTAGTGTTAAAAATATCAGAGAAAAAAATTTATTAAAACATGATCGTGACTTCTTTTCAAATTTTCATGAAAAAGTATCACCAAGGTCGGTTACATCAATCGTGTATCTTCGAAAAGATTCGTGAGCTATTCGGTTATTAACGTAAATGTTCGAGTAACTCCGTGACGGCGCGTCCGGGATTATTTTGAGTTTGTAAGCGTGAGCGTAAATGTTGTTCTGATGAAACGAAACGTTTTATTCCAGACCAGGCGCTCAGTTCTAGTTTGTTCGCCACTGAGACGAGAAGCATAGCATGTGTCCATCAGTTTACAGCCACGTACACGCATATTTGTTGCATTTTCAATCCTATCATAAACAATATTCATACGGTTACCGTTAAAAATCCTTTTAATCATACAGTCGATTGGATTTTTATTATTACTATTACTATTTGATATTAATTTCAATAATTAAATAAAATAATTTACACTACACCATATCGCTCCGATTGGTAGATTAAGAATTTAAAAGTTAACAGTTGTGCACCCAAGCGTTATGATATTTTCATGGATATTAAAGTGTATGATGCTTGGCTGGTGAAGTGAAGGATTGATTGATTGATTGATTGATTGTTTTGGTAATTTCTCAGAGTGGCAAAGAGCTCTTGTACCTAGGTCATCTCAAAGATTATTATTCTGTTCTTCTTCAAATCTTCAGATCAACATCAACTAAAACAATAGTTTGCAGAAAGGTATTTCCAGTTAAGTTACTAACTTGCTTTTACAATAACACCAAGCGAGAGTAAGTAAGACAAAGTGATAGATAAGCGAAAGGAATAAAACGAAGACAGAAAAAGTCCATTAGGTAAAGAAAAATAGAAGGACTGTGGCAAGCGACCAACCAGAGCGAGGTAGCAGCAGCAGCAGCAAGAAGCAGGGCGGTGGAAAGAGATTGTGAAGTAAAGAGAGAATAAGAACCAAAGGGAAGACAAGTCGGACGACTTTGGATTACCAACAACGACATCGACGACGACCAACACCAAAAGACGACGACCTGCCTAAACTATCTATACAGCTAACAACATCAGCTTCAAAGGCTCGTCTTTATTAACATTCGCTGAAGATAATAATTCTTCATTCGATTCATTCAAAATTTTAAAGGATATTTTTTTTTAATTGTTTGGCTCTTGGTATAAACAATAAAAACTCCGAAAATGTCTGTCATCTTTCCAACTCTCACCAACGACGACGAGGGCACTCTTGTCAGCAGATACGAAGTTCCAATTATTAACTTTGACTGCTTGAACAGTAAGTATTTTTTAATCATCTATAAAATAATAATTAGCTGAGAAGTTAGAAATTATTTGAAATTATAATAGAAAAACTTTTATTGTCAAGTACAAAGTTTACAATTATACATACTGTAATTGTAGATTATTCACGTTAAAATACTCAGAATAATACTGAGTTTTTAATTAAATTCGATAAAGTATTTGAATTTTCAATTTAATATAAAATAAAAACAAAGAAATAATTTTGACTGACATATAGAATATATTATTTGTTACAATGATATTAGCCTAGATCAGTTCTGATTAAATAAAATATTTAATATTCAAATAAGATTTGAAGGCACTCGAGAAATAAAGAGCATACATTTAATCGATAGCATTTAATGCAATCTGATTAAACTTACCGTTGCATGAACGCCGCTATAAACGAGTGACTCTTTAAGTTTTGATTATAAACATGAACGGAATGAAATTATTTTTAAAAAAGTAAGTGGTATCATATATTAACTTTGATTTAAAATCCAACACGCATTAGCGGAAAATCTACCTTTATATAATTACAGTTATTTAAGTATATAAAATTATTTTAAATAGTTAAATTTTTATATTTATCTTGTTCTACAACTTTGATGAATAAAATTTTTAGTTTTTTTATTTTCTATTTCAATTTACTTAAAAAATTGAGCAAATAAAACATCATAATAACAGAGATCAACTTTCACTCAATAACTGCTCCATTGTCGTACATAAAGAACACAGTATAACTTGCAAAAAACAATAATAATAAAATAAAACGTGAACCGTTTTCACAGAAGAAAAATTATTCTGAGTAGAAAATCCATTGATTAATTATTATTTAATTTTTTAATTGGCGCGTATGGCATTTTACAAAAATTCTTCAAGTTAAATATTACATCGTGAATCTCTCATGATTTTCTATCTGCTCATAAAATTCTTTACACATTATTAATGTATAAAGTGTGTATATTATTTATTTTTTAATGGCCCAATTGAAATAATACTGTTAAAAAAATTAAAATATTAGTACATAAAGTATTGTAGCTGGCAATTGTAGGTTACATGTTGTAAAAGATGGAAAGGAGAAAGACAGCAGGAAGGAGTGACGCGCGGTTGCAATGGTTGCTTAGCAACGAGAAACGATACGAGGCCGGGGCATTAAACATATGTGTATATATATATATATATTATATTACCAACACATTTATGCATAAACAGAAGTGTAGAGATGATGGAGAAGTGCCAAGCTAAATTAGTATGGGTCCTATGTACATTTACATTGTATACTCACACAGAAAATCGTCAGACTTTGTTCCCTTAGCAGAGGCACCTCCACTCTTGAAGGGCTTATCTATCCCTGCCGTGCATTCTTCATTTGATATAGGGTGTTTCAATTCATCCCGCTACCAACACTACATCGTTTATTGTACTTACATACTTAGATTTTTTTATTACACTGTATTCTCGTTTCTCTTATGAGTCATGGTTGTTTTTTTTTGTCCACGTTACATCTAGGACACGAGTGGGTGCCATGAAATATACGCTTTGTCGACTATTCAATTAATATTACCATTTTTTTAATAGATACAATCCTAGATTTTTTAATTTCAACAGCTTAGTTACAAAAATACAGATGCGAAAATCAACCACTTGACATAGTCCGTATTAATTATTTGAAAGTGGGTCCACCCTATTTTTAGCAATAAAATAGATATTTTCAAGATTTTTTTTTATCATTTCATTTCACAACGAGTTTATAATATGAATGATTAAAATAGTCAAAAATACATTTTTTAATTAGTTTTAAAGTTTTTAATCATACTGAACGTTTTATGTCGAACGAAAATTGTTTATACAATGTGTCCCCACAAGTCTAGCGATTTCTAGTTTGTTTATTCGTGTTCTTTGTGTAAATGAAAGTTATTCGAAAATATCAATTTTTTAATTTATTAAATCCTTTTTTTTTTAAATTGACTTCTACACGGAAAAAACAAGATGACACTGAATATCATCCAAGATTATACTCAGTGATATCTGTAGTGAAAAAAAATTTCAGATAGTAGCTAGTATAATCCAAATTATACTGGGTGATATTTGGATTATACTCATTATAATCTGGAATGATATCCAGTGTCATCTTGTTCTTTCCGTGTAATATAAAAATTTATATTTTTGTTTTATTTCAAATTAACCTATTTTTTTGAAAACTTTAAGAAACAAAATATGGAATTGTTAAATAACTTTTTTATTGATTGAAATATTGCAGCTCCGACTTTAAAATAATTATCAGATAAATAAAATAAATTTTCAATTGAAAAAAAAAAAAAAAAAATCATTTGTAGGAATAGTTTGATGATAATTGAATACTCGTGCGGTCGTTAGTTAATTAATTATTTAACTTTTTATCATTGTTCTTATCATTATAAATTTATTTATTGTTTGTACAACCGCGCACTTAAGATATAAAATAATAATTGCCACCAATAGATTAATTTGAAGGGTTAAATTGAAAAGCGGGCTCACTAGTTGAGTCTTTTAAGATTGATATTAATGAAACAAATTAAGTGGGAGTTAATGATTCAATGAGATGAAATAGTTTATATACTGTGTTAGATGTCTAGACTTTAGACTGCAGACACTTAGGAACTATTTGCTATGAGAGACATGCTACTTCTTTTTATTTGTTGTAGGATTAGACGTATAACAGTTTATAGAGACGTCTTTCTTTTTGACAGTGTTAAGAAATTCACCCGTCTATTACTACTATTGTTTACTCATCATCATCATCATCATCATCATCATCATTGTTATTATTGCTGTTTGAGTGTGTAGTGATACTACCTTCAATTACTAATACACAGTACAATCTTGACTATAGACTACGCGTCTTTTGCACAACGGGCAAACGGCCAACGAAAACCGGAATACGTATACGCATTTAGTTTGGCGACACACGAACTCGATGAGACGTTCACTCTTATTTCTCTTTCTCTCCTGTTGCATGACCCCACTGAGATTTTTTGATGACCTTATTTTCGTATTTTTAAATTCAATTTATATAAGTTTAGCTTTCGGCATTATAATTTTAAACCCAACAACAATTAGAAAATTTTTTAAAAATGATTTATATCAATTATTAACAAAGTACTTCATACGAGTTGATATGAATTTAACTTACAATTTGAATTTATTAATAAAATACTCATTAATCTTTCGCAAAAATCAATTGAATATACTTGATGTCATTGCTCTCATGAAGTCTATTTAAATTTAAGTTGTCTTCATAAAATTATTTCATTTGGCGGCATCATGTGTAGGACTAACTGCTATAATACACATACATTTTAATTGTTTCTGGTATTATCTGCATTTAACTGATGTATATTTAACCATACATATCTATATATGTACTTTTATATTAAATATAGTGCATCATCGTTCTATACTTTTTACTTTTGTTTATTGGGCAATTGAATAACGTATTCTGTGCCAACAATTCAATATGCAAGAAGTTGACCTCATTTTATAACGTGTCATTTTTCAAATCAATTTTAGTTTATTATTATTAATAATAATAATAATAATAATAATAATAATAATAATAATAATAATAATAATAATAATAATAATATCATTTTTCGAGTCATTGATCCGAGTCATCATTGTGATGCTTCAATGTTCATGTAATTTACTTCCGTTATGTCTTGAAGAAAATCTATGACTAATGTCTCAAATTAAAATTTTACACATTGCGTATTATTTACTATTATATTTCTTAGTATGTACATCAATAAAATTATAATGCATTCGAATAATCGTTTCGAGAATTCATCCAAGAATTTTTTTTTATGTTTATTCACTGTTAAAAATTTTTCACTTTTAATTACATGCATTTATTTATTAACTTATGACACTGAAGTTGGCAGACATTAAAAATTATTTTAAAATTTTATAATAATGCAATTATTATAAAAAAAATTTAATTAAAAAATTCCACACATGAAAATGAATAAAAATTACAAGTGAAAATTTTTAGAAGATTTTTTTTATTGTAATTGATTTGTTAAAAAAATTTTATAAATTGACAGCTGACGGCTAACTTCAGTATGATATTAACTTACGATGATCTTGATGATATTCCGAAAATAAGTCAACGATCAACTATATGATTATTAAGATAAAAAAAAAAAGTAAAATTTTATTTTACCAATGCAACGCAGTATCTATAAATCATATATTCTAGTCAAAAAATTAATTTCCTACGAAAAATATTAGTTTCAAATTCCTTAAAAATATGAGCGATAATATTTTAGACTAAGAAGTTAAACGTCTTTTAAGAGAACGATATTGTATTTACTACAAAACGAAAAACAACTTAAGATCATGATGTTCTAGACTTTAGACAATTAGATAGCAGCGCTTTTTTTATATTAATCTCCCAACTTTGAGAAAAAAAAGCTATATGCAATAACGTTAAGTAGTCAGATATGATTGCATCTTACAAATTTGACATCATGAATATAACTATTATTACAATATTAATTAGGACTAAACTGTTTTACGAATTTTGTTTATCGACTAGAGTACATATTATTTGAATTAAAGCTCCTGTAGTTCTGAACAAAAAATTGTTTCAGCTTAATTTAATATTAAATCATTTTCCAGTAAAAAAAATATTTTTTAATTCAAGTTCTCAGCATTACTATAATGGAAACAGAAAAATTGTTTAATTAAACTAAAAACTTTTTTAGTTCAAGAACAAATTTTTAAAGATTAAAATATTCTTGGTTCAATTTAAATTTTATTTGACAATAACTCGTTTTATTAAATATGTAATGGTCGTTATTCAGGACATCAAATCGTTGATACCTCCATTTAAACCCATTAATTGTCTTAAATCTAATTATATTTCGTAATTACATCGATTTGTTAATGATTTTTTTTTTGTTAGTGATTGCATAATCTATAATTTTAATAATGTATCGCATACAATTGAAGTACTTGTTAGTTATACACGAGTAATTCGACCATGGAAAAAGAATGCGCATGTATACAGAGAATGGTTGATCAGCGGCTTGCCTCGTGTCACCGCCAACTGAACATTTAATATCTACTCTACACCTCTTCATCTTTTTAAGTTTTTTCTCTTTTTCTCACACCGGTATATATTTTTTTTTTTATTCCTGTGTATTGCAAATCAATGTAACACTTACATCTATACATGAACGTAGTTTACAGTTGAGTAGATGTAGATGTAGCAAAGTTAAACGTTCAAACGACCATTCTATACAATGCTTATCATTTCCGTGTTAACCGTAATCGCTGAATCACCAACCACAGGCTTTATTTTATTTATTTATTATTTTTTTTTTTTTAACTAACTATTACTCCAGAACGTGCATTTTAAAATAATATTTGTTACTTAGTTTATGACAAATTTTATACATTAACTATTTATAAATTTATCTATGCATATGAATTTCCGGGTGTTTAATTTCTTGAGAATTGAATAGACAGACGTTGAATACCGGAGTGTCCTCGACAGTCACTTTCAGGGACGAGCGAAAGTTAGAAACCGATTCTTGAGACTTAGTGATTGAAATAAATAAATAAAAAATTCGCGACGAGACAACTTTCGAGTTACCAATTAAATCATTTTATTTATTATTAGTAGCTTATATTTTTTTTGCCATATAAGTGGCTAATTATGAGTCACTCATCAGCGATTTATATATGATAATAAAGTAAATCAAATACCTAAAAACGTTACAATAATTGATTCGTCGAATTTTTATAATGCAATCACAGTTTATAGTACTGCTGATTAACTATTGATTATTTTATTTTATAATAATAATCATTATTATTTCTATAATAGCATTTTTTTAATTATCATTGTACTATTTGTAATTTAAACAAAGAAGAAAATCAAAGGTTGAACATGATTTCTCTTGTTATATATTACTAAATACATTTTAAATTTGTTTAATCAACCTGTATGTGTTTATTTATGTTGTTACACTCATTTAATTCTATTCAATGAATTACGAGGTCAACTTAAACTACTATTGAAAATTATGAGGTATTTAATTAATTTAAATAAAAAATTTAATAAATTATACAGTACAGTTCAATTTACTGTCTGACATTGAAAAAAATATTTTTTTTCATTAGCATTTCTATGAATTCACGTGCAGATGAGATAATTAAAATTAATAAAGGTAATATTACTAACATATAAAATAATCTACGATTTATGGAAATTTTTAATGAAGATGCATCCGTACTTGCTCAATAAATTTTTCTTAAACATATTTTCTTTCTGATTAATGTATTTTCTTACGAAATATTTATCACTTTGATTATTAATAAGTAACAATAAATAATACAAACATTAAAACACCGTTGTCGTAAATACTAAGCTTATCAGTGCTTAGTTTCTAAATCACATTAAATGTACTGGTATCAACGTCAAACTTCAAAGGTAATAAATATTTTTTATTTTTAATTTATTGTTTTTTTTTATTTGACTTTGCAATGTTACAAAATTGTAATGAATCAATTTGTGAAAACTGATACAATATTTTTCATTAAATCCAAGATAAAAAGTAGTAAACATTAAAAGGGCGTTCTCGGTGACTTTTCTTATCGCCCCCACTATTTCATTTTGCGTATATAAATCTATACATTGCAACTTTCTAACCTTCAATGTACTTCTATAAAGAGTAGGTGTTTGTAGAGAGAAAAATTTTTTAATTAAAAAATGTTAATGGCGTGAAAATATTTTATTTAATGGCTCTATTAAAAATCTAATTTATTCAACGTTTATGTTAATTAGAGTGTAATAAATTTTCTTACTGCATTATAATTTTTTTTAAATTTTTATAAGAATATTGTTTTCTTCATTAGCTTGAGATTGCGAATTTGTAGAGCAAATATGTTGAGTGCTCTGCACTCATTGTAAATCACTTTTGAGTGATTCATTCAGATTAAATTTTTATAGTATGAATAACATTATCAATGCGAATTAAAGTTGTGTAATAAGCAAAATCATTATTATATAGATCAAATTTTACAACAAATAAATGAGAAACAATTTTGAATATTGTAATCGAAAATTTTAACTATTTATTTTTTCTATCGAACACTATAATAACATTTTTGATTCAGCAAAAAATATACCAAAAAAAGATTCAATTTTTAAAGACTAAAGACGATTAAATTTATTTGGTTTAGACAAAAAAAAGTTGATAACTCTCATCAAGATAAATTATAAACACAATACTTGCTTATCAAACACAATAATTTGTTAAAATTTATACACAGAAAAAAAAAATTTCTTGAACCAAGAAAATTATAAGGAAGACCGAAGTTATTTTGGAGCAAGAAGAAATTTTCTTGGCTTAAAAAAATTTAACTTCATTCAAGAAATTTTCAGTCTTCCTTAAGATTTTCTTAATTTAAGAAAATTTACGCTTAACTCAAGACTTTTTTTCTTTCTGTGTAATATTTCAAAATTCCATTTATTAATTTTATAATTAATAATTATCGGTTATAACTTGTATGTTATTTTAAAATATCGATGAGATTTGAGATATTGATTAAAATTTTCTTAATTATTATCAAAATTTTATCAGCTTTGTAATTCTTTTGTGTACCAATTCTATTTTTGATCAAGAAAATAAAAAAAAATACCATGTAAAGTAAAACGTTCAACTGTTCTATTGAGGAAGTCTTATATCTCTTTTATAGCATGTATGGTTGATATTACCAGTACAATGGTAGAATCCCTCCCATTTACTTAAAAATAAGTCTTGTTACCATGTGCGTGCTAACGATTCGCATACAATACATATTGCAAGCACTATTTTCTCTTTTCCCCATAAATGTAAACTACTTTTTAACTTTAGTTTTTACATGCTGCAAATGTAATATTTTTGTATTGATTTCTATCGTTTTTATTTCGCTCCTCATAAGCGAAGCGACTTGTGAATTTTCCGCCTTTCAACTTCAAATTTGTTACTCCTGTAACATTTTAGTGTGTTAAATCATTAAATCAACACAGAAGAATGTTAAATTCTACACACTAGAGTGTAATATTCTACACACAAGTTTTAACACTCTACACAATGACGAAAAATTTTTTACTGCGTACCTGTATCATATTTGCCACATTTTAAAAGACATAATTCATATATATTTATGACATCGTTCAAGTTAATTGAATAATTAAAAAGTGTAGGATAAGATAAACAAAGTCAAGTTTCAACTTAGTAGACATGTAATCAAGGGGTTTATATTAGAAAATTATCATCTTCACATGTAAGCTTCTACTTCCAAGTCTTTCTTTTTCTGGCTATTCATTTTTCTCATTACATTTGTTTTTCTATTTTTTTTTGCTATGATAAGCAAGTTTGATTAATCCTCAGATAAACAATGTGATCCCTGAAAACAGTAAAAACAAATTGTATCAATATTAACATTTCATTTAATCTTTTATTTTTTTGTTTCCATTATCAATGCAAATTTTTATTTTCTTAATTGCAGTTAAAAGACATTACTGCTTATTATCGTAGCCATAATACGAAAAAAATTTTAGAACTGATAAAAATATAATTATTAAAGAAACGACAGTAATTTATTTTATCGTTTTTTTTTTTTTTTTTAATTACAGAATTAATGTCTACTATTTATTATTCATATATTATTACAAGTGTTACATTTATTTTTATTATTTACACACTTAATCATTTGATATACCCTTTTCATGTATCTTCAATTAATTTTTTATCGTTATAAATTTAGTTATAAAAACAAAATAACAACTCATCAAATATAAGTTGGAATTATAACTAATTCAAGTGTTTCACATTGATTATATTGAACATGTTTTTTTAAAAAATTTATTTTATCTAGAAATACAATTTATTCAACATGTTTAATATGAATACTTAGAGACGTAGTTATAGTTTTAAATAACAGTTAAATTTCAAAGTGAATTATATTGTAATAGATATGAGGCGTTAAATATCAGGAATATGAGACGTATATTTTGACAAATTAAATTTAATTTGAGAAAAAAAAATCGTAAATCAAGAAATTGATTTTTTTTCTTCAATGAAGTTAATTTTTTTGTCAGTTAAGTAAATTTGTTGCTTTATGGAGAATTTATATTATATATACCCAATGATACGCATATTTCACAAGAAATACAATTCTAAATTGTAATAACACATTGCAATAATAAATTAGCAGATGCAATTATACACAAAAAAAAATTTCTTGACTGGAGAACAAAATTCTTGGCTCAAGAAAATTTTCGGGTGCCTGAAGGAAGACCGAAGCTGTGTTGGCCGAAGTAAAAATTTTTCTTGAAATTCTATTCTTGGTCGAAGTAATTTTTTCTTCATTCAAATTATCATAAATACTTGATACAATAAATTTTTGTATTTGATAAAAATTTTTAGATACTTTAGGGAAGTAGCGCTACCTACTTCAGCTGAGAAAAAAATTTTCTTACCTTGAGAAAATTTTTCTCTTGAATATTTGATACTCATTTTATATTATTTTAGCGTGCAACTATACATATTGAATGAAAAAAAATGATTCAATATTATTTGATCTTCGAATTTGACATTTTAGTCAATAAAAATATTAATGAAAATTTACTATCGAGATGTTTAATTTTTTGGAGCAAGAGAGAAATTTTCTCAAGGCAAGAAAATTTACTTCTATCAAGACCTATATTTTTTGTAGCAAGAGGCTAAATTTTCTCAAAACAAGAAGATTTTCTTGACAAATAAATTTTCTTGGATCAAGATACGTATTTTTTAAAGCAAGAGAATTAATTTTGTTGGAATAAGTGAAATTTCTTGTTAAAAAAAAAATTTTTTTTTCGCTCAAGGAAATAATTAGGAAGAAAAATATTTTCTTGGCTCAAGTGAACCTTTTTTTCTGTGTAGCATAGTACAGTATTTATTGTTAATATAATGAAATGTAGTTGAAAAACTAAATTATTAGTATTTAATCTTTGAAACGTGGAAATTTTGAGTCTGTCATTAATTTAATTTTTTTATTCAAGTAGGTAAAAATTTCAATAACCGATTGATTTTACATGATTGATATTGAACTCACGAATTGATAATTGAAAATGAAATTAAATAAATAAGTAAAAATTTATCACAGTAAGAGATCAATTTTGAATTTTTCATATTTCTTCTCTATTTATACCCTCACCATATTTCGTGAGCGTTACATACAGTTTGATTAAATTATTTCGTGAAATAAGCTAAAAACCCAAATGTACAAGAATTTATTCCGGAAAATAGTATCATGATAATAAAAAAGCTATTAACAACAGCTTTATATTATTTAGACGAAATACATAAAATTTAAGCAATCAACGTCATCTTTGCAATCTTGAGTAAAACCTATTCAGCTATCAACTTAATTTTGTTTATTTTAAACGTCAACGATGTGCATGTAATTCATGTTACTCGATGGAAGTAAGGAAATAATAATGTAAAGTGTTGACAGCTAGAATCCCGAAGAAAACATGACGCCAAAACGTTTTATCGCTAATTTATTAAGCTGTAAAAAAAATAATTATTAAGAAGAATATATGAATAGAGGTATTAAAAGTAAGAACAACTAAGATCAATCGCAATTGAATGTCAAGGTGATGTATTACTCATAAAAAAAATAAAATTGAATAAATAAATAAAATCTAGATCGTTGTATTGAGGGATCGACGAGAGATTTCCGCATTATGGATTATATATGACGCTTTAATCATCTGTGATTGTCATTAGTGCTATATATTATATCTGTGACGTTTTTCTTTGTATGCAAAGCCGACATTTGTTATCCTCGGAATTAAATATGTTAGTGTGTGTAACGAACAAGAGCACGGCGATGTGTATGATGGATTTCAAGTTAAATTGATTGCGATTCATGTGAGGTCGTAAACTAACTGATAAGGTCATTTAACCAAGGTTAGAATCTTCTGATAAAAATTTTTACCATTTTAGACGTCATTTTTAAATAATTATTTTTTTAAGTGATTAATTAATTATTTATCATTTGATACAATTGATACTATCTTGGTCTCATGTTACTAATTATTGTTATATTTTTAAACTAAAATTAAATTTATAAATTAGGAGGGTCGCTCAGAATAGATCCCAAGACACTCACAAGTGACTCAGAAATGCAGTAGATAAAAATATACACACTAATATGCTTAAATAACTTATTAATAAAAAAATAAAAAAATTAAATAATATTAAATTTAGCTGTCACTTAACAATTCTTAAAATTTTCTTTAATAAATAAATTATGGCAAAAAAAAATGGACTTGTAGGAATTTTAATAAATAAAAAATGCAATTTTTTAGATCAAATTTTTTTCTTAAAGAAAATTAAAAAATTGTCAAATGACAGCTAAATTAAATGTCATAAAAATTAATGATATTAAAGTTAACTGTCAGTTCACAATTTTTTAATTTTATTTAACAAAAAAATTTGTTCCAAAAAATTGTTTTTAAAAAATTGCATTTTTAATTTAATAAAATTTCTACATGTCAATTTTTTTTCCATAATTTATTTGTTATAAAATTCTTAAAATGATTAAATATATGTTAAATTAATTTTTATAAAAATTATATTTTTTTGTGTCTATTTATTTATTTTGAATTTTTTTTTTGCCATTTTTTGTTTTTACTTATACTTTTTTATTTGATAAATATTGCGTGGACGTATTTAGATATTAATGGATAGCAGGATGTTGAAATAATAAAGATGGGTAAAATCATACGTAAGAGTTTAACAAATAAAATATAATATATCAGAATGTGTTGTGTAGCGGAAAACGTCACAAATTTTCGAGTGATATATTTATATATATAGTTGCATAAATCGTTGTATTTATGGAAAAACTAAGTATCATTTTACGTCATTGACATAAATCTGATACTTTAATGCTTTACTTACTTTCTTGAATATTCATATATTTTAAGTAGATTCTTTATTTAAGGAAAAAAAATTAATTATATGTTTATTTAAAATAATGTATTAGCTCTTCCAAGAACATTAAAAGTAATCAGTTGATTGGTTTATTATTAAATGCTTTATTTAATATAATAAATTTGTTAATTGTAAAAACGAAAAGATAATTCGATTAATCATCAATATTTAATTACTATCATAATTATTCTTTAAATAAATAAAGAGTAAAAATTATGATTAAACAACAACAGCCCGGTTAAATTTATTTTCTCGGAATACCCCTTACGATATGGTTTAAATTTTCTTTCATTACGTAACCCCTTATATACAGTCGGTTTGTGATAAAAAAATTCGAGGAAATTTTTTTCAAATTTTGCTTTACATTTCGAAAAATCCAGCAGATTATGGACGGTGTCACTTAAATTGCCATAACTTTTTCAAAAACTGACTTATCGGGACGGTTTTTTTTTCAAAATTTTTTTTATTAAATGTCCATTTTGGGAAAAAATAGAAAAAAAATTATTCGAACCTATCTTCATCGTTATTTTTTAGATTTTCCGAAAAAACTCCGAATTTCTCGATGATAAACATTTTTAATTTCTTTTTTCTTTCTTTCATATGAAACTTTGACATTTTCTACAAATATCCTGAAGATTTCAGATTTCAGTTAAATATCGATCTCTATAATTTTTAATGTCAATTTGACTTGGAATGCTCCAAATTATAGATATTTTATATATTCATAAAATGAAAATTGAAATCACCTTAAAATCAAGATTTGTACTTGAAAATTTAACTTCAGTCTGTGCACTATTTTTTTATAGACAAATTAATTTTTTATTAAATAAATTTTTTTGTTTTCAGGTAATACACCGAAAGGAATCCACACCAAACAAGTTTCCACAAAACTTGTGCGGGCTTTAGCTAAAAAAGGACTTTAAATGATATCCAAAAAAATGTTTGCTTAGGTCTGACTATGCATGAACCTATGTATAATTATATATTAACTTATATATAATTTAATAATACATGATAATCTATAAAAGGCTAATTATGTTAGCCAAGTTTGATCACATCCAATTATATATGGACCCGTATATAATCAGATCTGATTATATATAGATTCATATTAGTCAAGTATGAGTATAGGTATAATCATATATAAGTTTACATATGATTATATATAATTAGATATAACTATATATGATTCGGCAAAATCATTTTTTGCCGGGCATAGATTTATATATAATCATATATAGCTCTAGATAATTCAGGTCTAATCAGATCTAATTATATATAGACTTATATATAATCATATATAGACCTATATAAGTCAGATCTAATCAGATCTAATCATATATAGACTTATATAAAACATACATATAATACATTAGTCTATATATGATTATATATATTTTATATAAAAATTTATATATAATCATATGTAATTATATATATTTAATATATAATCATATATAAATATATATGATTAGTCAAATTCATTTTTTCCCGGGATGAGTTGACAACAATTAACAGGGTAAAAATAAAAATATTAATAGTGCAATAAAAATTTTTAGGGTGAAATATCGCCAGGATGCGGTTTTTATATGGACAAAATTGTTATTGCAGATATGGAAGAAGAGGCTAAAAATAATTGGCGAAATCCAGTAAATGTTACATTAAATGAAGTATATGGTACAGAGATTAAAAATTTTTCAGCCAAAGGACGTGATTCAAATAAACGACGAGGAATAAATAAAAAATTATACACTGGAATCTACCGTAATCGAAATTTTTAATTATATTAATTATTGGTTACAAATAGCTTCACAGTATTAGTAGAAATTTTAAAAATCCGATAGAAACATTTTGACACCATCTGTCTATATTTATCGTATTTCACATTTCGAAAATTTTACAAAAAATGATAGAAAAGATTCATTAATAATATTAATTAATAACTATTATTTTTATGTATAAAAGCGGCAGAATGGCCGAGCGGGCTAAGTCATTATATCGTTAGTTCGTTCGTACATGATGCCGTGAGGCGAGGGTTCGAGCCCCGACGGTTACTAGAATAGTTCCAAAAACCAACCGTCGGGGGTCGCTCCGGTAGCCGACTTGTACTGGCATGGGTTTTCTCTGTGGTTTCCCCATTGCCACTATTCCAACAAGCCATTTGAAAGAGGTTAGGAATAGGGTGAATACAGTACAGGAAGCACAAGTCGGTCCACAGCCGCAAGAGATACGCAGTGATTATATAAATTTGAAAGAGCAGGTGTGATATCTATGTGCGAAAAATAGAAAGGCAGAAAAACTTTGAACGCAGTGAAATTTGATGAACGCAGTGAAAAATTTGAAAGAAAAAATTCGAACGCAGTGAAATAGAAAGAGGCAGGGTAATTGTGATGAAAAAATTGTAAAAAGCAGTTCTTACTGCTGTACAATGCAACAAATCTTATCTACTAACAATATCTCGTTATCATTATTATTGTTTATTTTAAAAAGACAGAGAATTGTATATCTAATATATAAAATTAAATAATATTTGATTGTTCATTTAATAAATAAGTAAATTAGGCATAAAGAATACAATGAATTATTCGAACCTGACAAGTAATCGGGAGATCCAAATTTGAATTTTGGCTTGGTACCGTTCCACATATTTATTTAATCTTTGTGTGCAAAATGTTGAATATTTAGAATTTTTTGAGATAAATTAAAAAGCCTGCACAGAAAAAAAAAAATTTCTTGAACCATAAAAATTAAAAGGAAGACTGAAATTATTTTGAAGCAAGAAGAAATTTTCTTGGCTTAAAAAAATTTAACTTCGTTCAAAAAATTTTCACTTCATTCAAGAAATTTTCAGTCTTCCTTAAGATTTTCTTGATTTAAGAAAATTTACGCTTGACTCAAGACTTTTTTTCTTTCGGTGTGTAAATTGAATACGATGAACAGCTAGATTATGTTGAAAAAAAATTATTAAATGATAAAAAATTTTATAAATTTATATTATGCTAATATTGACATGTAATTTTGTGTAGTCACTTATGTATAATTTTATATAATTGTATGAAAATGTTTTACCCAGCTTTATATCCATTTATATATGTCTGTATTTATGTTTCAGCATGTGTGTATTTTCCTTTGAAATTTTAGAATTTCAAGTCCTCTGATAAGTTTATTACATTGGCTGTACATTAACCTTGTTAACAATTACATTGAACATAAATTACTATGATTATTGTTATAACATACCCATACGAATGCACATGTCTTATAGACGTTTTTTCACAATGAAATTGATATATAGATGGTCATTGAGAATTACGCTGGTTTTTAAAATTATCTTATCATTGATAAATTCAGAGATTGCTTTTTTTATAAAAAGTTATATTATGGAAGAATTAAAAGTTAAATAGAAAAGAAATATTCAATCAATCACATATAATCATTTATAAAATAGGTGTATTCAAATAGTTGAATAAAAAATTCAACTTATTGTTATTAAATATGATATGGTGAAAATATTTTTAAAACTTTTTTTTCCACATAATTTAAAGGTTGTTGGAAAAAGTAAATAATGAAAGACGATATTATTCAATGATACAGATAATAATTACGATATCGACCTCGATCTAATTTTACTTTCGATTATTTCATCAATCCATCATTTAGTGGTCATCAATTACATTAGCGCAAGTTTGGTTAGTCAATTTAATATTCATTTCTTACATTGTGATTGGGCTTGAAAATTAAGTTGTTTTAAACTGCACTTGACTAGTCTGTAAATTATTAACTATTTATAGTTAAACTTACGTCGGTATTGTTTAGAAATTTATATAAACAATTGTAATTATTTCGAAACAAACTTCCTTCTAATTTCGATTATGACACATTAAAAAAATTGAGAAATCGTGATTTATTTTTAATTAATATTCTGCTAAATTCATAAAAATCAAAACTAAATTCAATTTGATAATTTCAAAATTATAAATTTTTCACTGAAACTAATGATTAAGTTTTTTTTTCTGAATAATCACGTTTATTTTTATGAAAATTAACTTAGCAGATAGTTGATAATTTTAAGAATTTTTGTAACAAATAAATTATGACAAAAAAAAATTGACATTTAGAAATTCAAAAAAACTACAAATGCAATTTTTTAAAAATAATTTTTTGAAACAAATTTATTTATTAAAAAAAAATTAAAAAATTCTCAAGTGACAGCTAACTTTAATGTCATTTATTATTTTTTTTAAGTTTATGAAAATTACGATTAACAATAAATTGAAGAATGGAATGTTTCCAATTTATTATAATTGTTCAAAATCGAAAAATTAACATATATTAAAAAAATGTGACATGTGACGTATGCAAGTTGCAAATGCTCTATGAGCATGTGATGAAATAAATAAATATATATATATATATTTTATATAAATTTACGCTTGATCGCACCGTCTATTATCGGGACACTATAAAATTAAAATGAAATATTTTAGAGCATTCGACACTGCGATCACTGCGCTGTTTACTGGATTCAATGTAAAACATTCCAAAGTCAACAATAATTTGTAAATAAAAAATTAATTAATGAAACATTTTCCAGTGGACTCAATTGATAATCTAAACCATTCTCGAATTAATTGAAACACACAAAAAATTTCATTAAAATCGGTCCAGCCGTGTAGGAGGAGTTCAGTGACATACACACGCACAGAAGAATAATATATACAAAGATATTCATTGTTCTTTAAGCATTTCAAAAGTGGGTATAAATTAAATACAAATTACGAAATTTTTGTGAGTAATTTCTATTTTTGATTTGGCATATTTTCATTTTCAATGAATGCTGTCAATTGCAAAATGATTCGATAATTTAATGCAATCAAAATCTAAGTAACTGATATACAAGCATGAATAAAAAGAATTCACATTTAATTATAGAAGTTTAAAAAAAAAGGTTGACAACATATTATTATATTTAAAAAACTAAATATAAATGAGAAGACATAACAAGTAATAATACACACATTATCAGCTAAATATGATAAGGAATAAATAAAATTAAAGATGTGTCTTTGTCCTATCATAAAGTCTATCTACAGGATATACTTTGATATACATGTATTACCTTTATGTTATTCTAAGAATCTTAATATAAAAACGTATGTATGTAATAAAGAGTGTTGATGTTACTGCTGGTATTGCAACTGTTTAAAATACAAATGAAATGAATGACCTCGTCAACCATCATCATCATCATCATCGTACAACGTGCACCAAGAATTATAACAGAAAATTATTTTTATTGTTGTATTAACTGAATTACACTCCACGTGCTATACTTGATATGCTTCGAGTATAAAATAAAATTAAACGGATGTATTTTTATTGCCATACCGAAAAATGCTACAAATCGTTTTACGATATCTTTTCACAGTAAACTAATCAAATTTTTCGTTGTCAAGACAGTAAATTGAGAAACATGAGCTTAGAAATTATTTATCTACTATAATCTCTTTTAATTCCTTGAACTTTTATCCGTCAATCTATATGTATATATATTTAACGGTTAATATACAATAAATCGATTTGCTGAATAGTAATTGTAAAGATAAATAAATATTTTTGAAAGATAAAAATTTTTGATAAGTTGATTTTTTTTTTGCAGACAAAAGACATGTATCAAGCTTTGGATGACTTTTGTGGATTACCTCAACAATCTCGTGCCAAATGTGAATGTGTTGCACCTTCACACAGTGGATACATCAAAACAGAAGAGTAAATAATTTTGTCCTTTGCTATAACAAAAAAAAAAAAATTAACAAATTGTTTATTATCATTATTATTTGATATTTTCTTTTTCTAAAGACTGGTTTTTATAATACTTTATATTTTTAGTTTTTTATTGGCTGTCCAGTCTAATACAACAATTTTTTCTCTAATTTTTTCGTAATATTGTTAGCCTGTATTTCCCTCCAGGCATAAACAATTTATTGTCAATTCATATCTAAAGTTGTCATTAAAGATAAATTTAACTGAAAAAATAATTCGGACGGCCCAAGACCAGGACTCAAACCTGGATCTTTTGGTTACGCCTGGAGGGAAATACAGGCTAACAATATTACGAAAAAATTAAAGAAAAAAGTATGATATTAAAGTTAACTGTCACTTGACCATTTTTTAATTTTATGTAACAAAAAAATTTGTTCCGAAAAATTATTTTTAAAAAATTGCATTTTTAATTTACTAAAATTTCTAAATATCAATTTTTTTTTATGCAGCAATTTGTTTATTAGAAAAATTATTAAAATGATTAAATATCGGCTAAATTAATTTTCATAAAAAACGTTGTTGTATTAGACTGGACAGCCAATAAAAAACTAAAAATATAAATTATTATTATTATTATTATCATTAATTATTGTGTTATTTTAATTACAGGGGACCATCATTGAGAGAAACAGAATCCAGACACGAGTTCATAGTATCCGGGAAAGACACTGTTCTGCCAGATGAAGATCTCCCGACGTTCCGGAATTCGGTGGATAATCTCGTGGACGACTTCAAAGTACTTACAACAAGGCTTCTCGTCGTATGTTTTTTTTTTCTGTTTTTTGAAAAGCCATCACTTAGTTATGCATTCAAAAAAAAAAAAAAAAAAAATGAGGTATAACTAAGAAAGAATGATTGCATAGGCTATTGCTGTTGGATTGGGGCAACCATCAGATTATTTTCTGAAGAATCATACCAATCTTCTTAATTCTGGCAATGATTCATCATTCCGAATGATTTGCTACTCACCCACATATTCAGTGAAGGGTGGTGAAATGCGCTTTGGACCAAGCTCTGAAACTGGCACATTTTCATTTTTCATTTCAGTAAGTAATAAATATTCAAATAGAAAAAGATATTTTTTTATTTTCTTTGTTAATAGATTTCAAAATAAATTAATTTATTAATTAGTGTTGACTTAATAAACTGATCATACAAAATGATCAATTATCCTTCAATAAGATAAAGGTGATGTTACGTCACTCGCTCGACCCTTTCAACACTACAAATGGATGTAGGCCATGGTAAAAAAATTAACACAGTTTTATTTTTGGATTTTTTTTTATTACAATTTTATTATTATTATTATTATTATTATTATTATTATTATTATTATTATTATTATTATTTATTCGTATCTTTTGTGATGTACAATTTTTAGCTTATAGATTTTATTGAGAGAAAAATTATTTTATACTTTGTTGTCTTGAAAGTTATGAAATACTCTTTGTACATTTATCTATAATTGATATTATATAATAAATAGCAGATGTTATAATTTAATGAAAAATATTAAAAAGTTTACTTGTGTCAAGCTGCGTGACAATATGATGATGACACATGAGATCACTTTGGAATTATGATTAATAAACGTATCTTTGTAGACTTAATTACATAATTATAGCCAATGATCTCATCATCATTATATGTTTTATAATAATTTGTATTTTAAATTATTTTGTATTATTGCAGGATTGCGAGAGTGGGTTTGAAGTTAAATCAATCTACAGTGAGCGTTGGTCACGAGTAGGATACTTTCCAGGAGGGATTTTGGTTTGTGCTGGTGATGCTTTAGCCAGATGGACCAATCAGCAGATGGTGTCAATAAAACATCGTGTGGTTGTACCAGAACACTGTCCCCGTAGTCGTCACACACTTGGATTTTGTGTTGAGCCTGATGAGAATGTTGAATTTGAAGCTTTGGACACATCAATCTTAAATCCACCTCAAGAACCGGTGCTATGTCGTCTTCAGAAAAAAAAACGTGGCGTACTATCGGCGTATCATCATCTTCAACGTCGATTTCGTGAAGCTTATGCTTCCTAATGATTATTAAAATCAATAATTCCCTGGCGTGTTACTTACCATTTTAAAAAACTATCACGTTACTTCCATCAAGGGATTGCGATTAACAAGAACTCACTTATTATAATAATTATTATTATTCTCTCGATTCTTTAAGCTGTATTGTCAACATTTGACCATGTAGCTAGAATTTTTATAACTGCGATTAATAATAAATAGCAATCGCAATAGACTGAATAGTATAAATTTAATAATCCGGCAAATGATTTTTTTTTTCTAGACTTTCGTGGTCTATTGATTCAATAATGGTAAAGATAATTAATTGTAATGCATTTAAATCTGTTGAATTCCGTAACATTGACATCTTTTTTCCAGTATCAATTAAATAATATTATTTTCTACAAAATCGATATTTTATTAACTGAAACAGAGATAAATGAGACCATGAAAAATATAGTAGAGTCGAGAAACCGATTCATTGAACCGTCCAATAATCTTTCGTTAATATATATCTCTTTAATTAATTTTTTTTTCTTATTAAATAGTTGAATTTAATTCTTCTACCTACTTTTTAACTAAATATCAATAAAAAAAGACCACGAGAGTTTATCGTCTGTTCGGGTAAACCGTGATATATATTAAGCGTACACGAAGTATCAGTCTGGAATATCCAGCAATAATAAATGATAAATCAATTTGTACTTAAAAATTCAGCATATTTTTTTTTTATTTACTGTGTGAAAGGAATTATCAATCGTCTTTTATCGATAAATTCAAACGTATATCTTACGACTCTATAACAAATCAATTAAATTATTGCCTTGTATCGATTTATAACCACGTCAGGATTTATAAATTTTTATACTTGATTTGATATTCTTAACTTTATGGGTGATTTTTCAAAGTAATTATTATACTGCTGATTTTATTCAAAATTTTTTAATCATATATCTGTAATTGATATAATTCAATAAAACATTCAAAAATTTTACATCAAATATTTTTATCGAAAGTTCCTTTTATATTAAATATCCAAACTGTATATTTATTTTTAATTCTTCACTAATCAACTTGATTAATTAAAGTTTTTTGAAAAAAAAAAATTTTTTTTTTCTATCGTAGAGCACTAGCTCATGCTTCGCAATAAGAGTCGTGCAATATTGATCGATAAGTAAGGCTATAGAAAAAATATTCAACTGTCACAGACAAATAAACGATTCTAAAATAAAATTTTAATTAAGAATATTTACATTCAAAAAGTTGAAAATAGAAATTAGAAGAAACAATATACATATTTTAAATACAACAATAAATTTCAATTACAAAATTGCTTGGAATAAACATTTCACATGCTTTAACAATTAAAATTAATAGAGTATATTTAGACATGCTCGAGGTGCAAAAGAACTTCAATCAGTAGAATTAGATTTATCTAAGCTATTTAAATTCATCGGTCAATAGATTTCTGTGCCTTAATGTTAATAATACTTTGTTAACAGACTTAGAATTGTCCAAGTTATAAAAGCACTTTACGATAATCAACTTCAGACTTATTCAGCTTAATTTATCTTCAAGTAAAAATTCTATATATGATTAAATTTTAAAAGGACCAAAAAAATTCATTTGCATAATTTTTCAATAGCAAAATTTTTTTTTATTTTCTATTTCTAAAAAAATTATTAATTAAATAAACAAATTAAAAACCAGGATCCCAATTAACACGTGGTGGTACTTCATGAACTACATAGCAAATAACTGTATCACCTGGTTCCACAACAACATCTGGATTTTCAAATCTCAAACCGCATTCGACTCCTGATTTGATACTGTTAACTTCACTTTTCAAATGTCTAATTTCTTTTACTTTGCCTATCAAATAGTAATAAAAAATATTATGTTTTTACATTACACAAAAATTTTGTATTGATTAAGCCATTATTTTAAATAATAATAACTACTCTCACCTTCATAAATTTGTTCATGATTTCTCATAATTCTGAAATGTGCATCTTTCTTAAGGATTCCATCAGTACAACGGCATCCAGCAACATTCACTTTTTTCTTTCTTTCCGTTATTTTGAAATGTTGCAAGACATTAGCTTCACCTTAAAAAAAAATTGTTTTTTAATTTATTTAATTTGACGTCTAATGGTTGTTTTTTTTTTTTAAGTTATGTCACGTTACAGATGCCATAAGGGCGTATCAGCCTATTACACGCCCTTATGGCACTCAGGGTACTAAAATTTTTTTTTGCATTTCTGCCCGTTTCAGGCATAACTACGTCGATTCCCGGAAAAAATTTTTTTATACGCCCTTACGCCTTCTCAAGAGTATTTTTTTCGGAATACGCCCTTATGGCATCAGTAACACGATGTATTTTTATTTAAAAAACTTTTTTTCTTACCCAATTTTTCTTCAACCTGGTCTGGTGGCAATTTTTTACATATTTCATTCTTAATATCATCTATAAGTTTATAGATAACTTTATAGGAATGAATAGGTATCCGAAATTTTTTAGCAAGTTCTTCAATTTTCTTTGGAGCATTAACATTAAAAGTATAAATGATAGCTAGATTGAAAATGGATATAAATAAATAACTTACACGATTAAAATATAACATAAATATAATATAAATTTTACCATCAAAAGCTTGAGCTAGTTCGACATCATCTTCGGATACTGGGCCAATACCATAATGAACAACATCTAGATGACATCGATTTTCATCTCCATACGTATCAAAAACATCTAATATAGCTTCAACAGAACCAAGGACATCACCTTTTACTAAAACATTTAATCTTGGGATGCCATCGTCATCCTGTATTTCTTTTTTTCTCTGAGTGGGTTCTCTCCTTTTCCTATACCTTCCTAAGGCTCTTCTTTCCTGCATCTCAACTTTATATACCTAAGAAAATTAATTGAATTTAAATAATAATTTACAGAGTATAAGAAATTCATATTTTTAAAACATTACATAGGTGATTCTCTGTAAGGATGTTTTTTGCTGTCCCAGGCGTGTTTTTATCAGAAAAATTGTTATTTTGTAACTAAAAAAAATTTATTACGAAAGTAAAAAAACATTTCTAAAGGGTTTATAAGGACCTAAATATCCTTGAGTTAATAACCGTAGGGCTGTTAGCGCTTTATTACCATTTTATTTAGTGTCAAAACACCGTTTGTACTGGAAACATGTGTCTGCGTCACGAGATACTCAGTCCTTTGGTAACTATTTTTATTTATAATTTATTCATAAAATTGGATTCATAAGTCTTAATATTATACTAATTAATGTAAATATTCATTGAGAACTTGAAAAGTTGAATGCATTGAAATCGTTTGTTGGATTTTTCTCAATTTGATAAAAAAAACAGTTTCCTGGCAAACAGTCCCCTGTCATGTTATATGGCAAAAGATACACAAATATCTAAAAAACAAAAATTTAATAGGCTGTGTATTTATTATAAATAAGCTGATAGTTTTGTAGCCCTTGTTAATTTTTTTTCTAATAAAATCAAAAATAATTTGGTCGGACAATTTTGTACAGATTTAAGACGTCCTTACAGAAAATCACCCATGTAATATTGAGTTTCACATACTTTTTCATGCTCCGCCTGTCTTTGTTTTATAACTTCCAGTGCTTCAACAGCTTTAAATTTATCCTCTAAAGTTTTCCTAAATCTTAGAACAAGATTAACTCTTTGTTCATTTTCAACTTCAATAATTTCTTCGCCAACTGATGGCAATTCTCGCCACCCAATTATCTGAACTGCATCAGATAATTTAGCTTCAGAAACAGGATTAGCTGCATGATCGAACATTGCTCTTACTTTAGCCCACGCAAGCCCACAAACTTTAAATGGAATTATTAACAGTAAATAAAATATTATTTTCCAAATGAATTAAATTAAGTTGACTTATTTCTTACCAAGAATGGCTCCCTTTCGTAAAGTACCACGTTGAATAAGTGCAGTAGCAAGTTTACCTCGACCCACTTCGGTAGAAACTTCAATAACAACACCTTCAACAGGTCCCTTTGGGTCACCTTTTAAATCCATAATTTCTGCTTGTGCAACTATCGTTTCAACCAGATCTTTCAAATTTAATCCTTTTAATGCTGAAATATTGACGCTCGGTACCTCACCACCAAGAGCTTCCACTTGGATACCTTGCTGAGCCAACATATTCTGGGTTCTTTTCTAGATATAATGTAGAAAAAGATAAAACTGTCATTTTAAAAGTTATCATAATAAATGATAATATTATAGTAAAAACGTTACCTACAATATCTGCTTCTGGTTTATCAATTTTATTAATGGCAACAATGATTGGCACTTGAGCTTCTTTTGCCATTTTTATACTTTGAATTGTTTGTTCCATAACACCATCATCTGCTGCTACGACGAGGACAACAATTTCTGTGGCTTGGGCACCTCTAGCTCGCATAGCACTAAATGCAGCATGGCCAGGTGTATCAAGAAAAGTTATTTTTTCCCCAGTATCTAATGTTACTGTAAATTAAAAAAAAATTTATTAGATACACAAACAAATAATAATAATGATAATATACCGTTAAAAGCTCCTATATGTTGAGTTATTCCACCAAATTCTGAGTTTACTACTGATGTATGTCGTAACGAATCTAATAACGTTGTTTTACCATGATCTACATGGCCCATTACTGTTACAACTGGATGCCTTTTAATGCATATTGATGGATCTGGGGGCGGTCTACAGTAAAATATTGATTAATATTCTAGAAAACAGTGGTCATTAGGCTCTTAAGAATGGGTCCCATATTTTTCTCTCTTTGCACTCATCGAGAGAAATTGTACTATCTTTGTTGCACTCACAAAAGCAAAACAATTGCAGATTCATGAATTTTTTTTTAAACAAATCAAAATTTTGTAAAAAATGTTTTGCCAGAAAATAGATAATTTATTAATCTATCAAGTAGCAGAGTTTTTTCCTTAAATTTTTTTTTGTTTAGCAGAAATTTATGAAGCTGCAATAGCTGGGACCGGCTCTTTTGTGAAAAAACTTTATCACATTTAATTTACCTTTTGACGGCATTACAATCCTTGCTTTCTTGTTTCTCTTCATGGGGTGAAGGAACAATTTTATATTTAGCTCCTAATTTAGCTACTGCTCCAAATATGATTCGTTTATCTTCAATAATAGTATTTTTATTGTATCTTTGATCATCAAAGTAAGAAATAGCTTGTAAAACATCGGTTATTGATCTCCCAGTAGACTCAGATAATTCTTTGACTGTCATATTCTTCCAAACATTAATAACTGGCAGTTTAATAGAAGCCTTTGGTTTTGGAGTAAATCCTTGTACCTGCATAAATAGAAATTAATAATTTAATAATACTTCTTAGTAGTAGTTTTTTTTTTTTTTCGGGTTGCGGTCAACCAGTCAGATCGACAACATTTCGAATTATCAAAATTGCTCATCCAAATAACTATATATTTACATTTTTCGGTTAAATGAGTGTTCGTCTGTTCATTCATTTTGGCGTAAAAACTTTCGTTGTTATGTTTTTTAATTTATTGAGACTTTGTGACTTTGAAAGATTGTATTAATATAGCTTTAGTTTTTTCCTCTACTCAACATTATATTTTTCGGAATTTTAAAATTTGTAAAATTAATTATTTTAAATATGATACTGAAATTGAGAGACATTTGATAATTTTAAAAATTTTTTAACAAACAAATTATAGCAAGAAAATTTTAATTAAAATTTTCATCTTTAGAAGCTCTGAAAAATTATGAACGAGATTTTTATAAATAATTTTCTATGTCTAGTTTATTTTTCAAGAAAAATAAAAAAATTGTCAAGTGTCTGCTAACTTCAACTTCATTTTTAAGTTACATTTTATATTAACTTTCCAAGTTCTAGTAATTTATTAATTCGGAATGTTCTCAGTCTGACTACTTGGCTGCAACCCTTTTTTTTATTTTTTTTTTCATATGTTTATTCACCTTTTCTTCTTGAGTTTTCCTTCTTTTGAAAAACGCTGGTGTTGTATGATAGCAATTGCATTCAATGCATGTTTTAACGTAAATAAATTTATTTGCATCTCCATAACGATCGGCATTCTTAATAATCTCAGACAAAAGTCTTGTCGATGAACTGTTGAGAAAATATTAACTACAAACTTTGTGTATAAATATCGAATAAATTACTATTAGACAAAAGCTTAGGTTATGAATTGAAAATTAAGAAATACTTTCAATTCAAAGGGCATAAAAGTTACCCGATTGTTGGAAATTGATTATTGTAGAAACAGTGACACGGAAGTTGTTTATGGATAAATTATTACATAAATACCTACTATGATTTAAAGCATGCTCTCACCAACGACGCCGCCATATTTTTATAATTTTAAAAGTAAATAATAATAACTAATGAACATTTAGGGAGATTTCTCAAGTTTAACTGAAGTTTTAATCCCCAAAGCAACTAATTCTATTGGTCAAAATGAAATTTTATTCAACCAATTGCTAGAGAATGCGTCAGACTCTTTCAGATGATAGAAAACACGGTCTTAAGGTTTAATAATAGATGGCGGTGTATTATCGGTTACTTATTTGAATTTTTTACTGAATTTAGAATTTGGCTGCTTATTATAATTAGTATTTTTTTAATGTTCAATGAAGAAATAATTTTTTTTTTTTAATTTCTTTGGAACTCACGTTAATTAAACGGTTTTACTAAATAAGCTTCAAATCAATAATAAAGTTGAAACAATTAAATGCGAATTATAATCTAATTTAATTAAAAACTAGTTGTTTTTAACTGTTAAGTTGTAAAAAATTATTGTTAAATTATAATTTTTTAAATGAAACTGAACTTGGTAGATATCTAACAATTTTTTAGATTTTTATAGCAACTAAAATATTATGAAAAAAATTAAGTAAACAATTCTTCATGTCGAAATTAGAAAAATTTTTTAAAATTGTCAGATGTCTTCTAATTTCAATGTAATTTTTTTAACAACTAATTTTTACTTACTTTTAGAGAAAATACAAAATCAGAACAATAACTGCACGATATTCTTACCAATTACATTTTACTGTTATTATAAAATTCAATTAAAAATTTTTCAATTAATTACAATACATCTTTCGTTTTTTTATGCGAAATTTTTTAATAAACTTCATATATTTGAATAAATAATTTTTTTTCCTTACATTTACACACTTAAAAAATTTGCTAAAATAATTAATTATAAAATTTACAAGGTACTGTGAAACTATATATATATACAATATATAATACACAGTAAAAACTTTTGCGTCATTGCGTCAAAAAATTTTGTGTTAAAAATTTTTGTGTTAAATATTTAACACTTTTATGTGTAAATTTAAAATTTATTATGTTAAATTAACACAAAAAAGTGTTAAATTTTTAAATAAAAATTTTTAACAAAAAATCTTTTGACGCAATGACGCAAAATTTTTAACTGTGTAGGGTGTGCTAAAATGTAACTTCCGTGAAGAACCTTTTAAAATTGGAATTTTGAGTTCCGCTTTTAATAGGGGCTGTGTTTGGGCATTTTCTGAGATATTTTAGGGGGAGAGGATTTATTTGATTTTCATAGAATTTTTTAGCAAAAGCTTAGTTTGGGCATTTCCGCTGAAAATTCAAAATTTGGTCAGAAGTGCCCAATTAAATCTGCTCTTAAAAATTCTGTGAGAATCAAATAAATCCTCTCCCCCCAAAATATCTCAAGAAATGCCTAAACACAGCCCCTGTTAAAAATGGAACTCAAAATTCGAATTTCAAAAGGTTCTTCACGGAAGTTACATTTCGGCACACTTAATATATAGGTAAATACACCATATGTATTATTGCAATGAGCACACTGTTGATTTGGATAGTGGAAGAGTTGGATAGGTGTTATTCAAGATGGATTTCTTAGTGGGATGTCTTTTGACAATTTTTTGTATCGTTGGCATATCAACAGTGTCTCCAATTTCGGCTGTAATAATTGGTTTATGAAAATCTTGGTCCACTCTCGTCAATTGTACACCGAGTACTTTAGCAGCAAGATTTGCTATCGTTAAAGCTACCTGAGGAACAAATATTTATCATTAATAAAAGTATAAAAGAAGCTAATAATAAAAAGTGGTAATAAAAATAACAAAAAATAATTACCGCTTCACCAGTTCGTGCAGACATGTCATAATAAATAAAACCTTTTTCTGCTGCATATCGATGCGATTTATCTCGTTTGACAGTTCTTTGATGATCCATATCACATTTGTTTCCAATAATTACCATTAATGGTTTATTTTCTTCTTGTTTATCATTTATTTCATTTATGACAGCAATCCATTCATCAAGAATTTCAAAACTTGAACTATTGGTAACATCGTAAACTAAAAGGATAATCTAAAATAAACGATTTAAGTTAATATTTTTAATGATATTGTTGGTAATAAATGTCATAATAAAATATTAATAAATATAAATTAATTACCTCTGCACAATAAACGTATTTATCCAACATCGCTCCTCGTAATGATAGTCCACCAACATCCCATACAAAAATATTAACATTTTTATATGGACCCAAAGAAAGATTTTTCATAAAAAAATCAATTCCAGCCGTTGGACTGTATTGTCTTGTAAATTCATCATTGCAAAACCTTGTTGCTATACTTGTCTGAACAATAAAATCTATAATTTTAATTCTTTATATTTTTTAGCAACATTTACTACTGTTATTATATCGCTTAGTTATTATAATACTAAAGTTAGAGGTCAACTGTCAATTTTAAAAATTTTTTTAATAAATCAATTACAATAAAAAAATATGATGAAACTAAAATCAGCCGACAGCGAAAATTTTTTTTTTTTTTATTAATTGAATTAGCAATAACAAAATTTTTTTTTAAAATTGCACGTGTAGTTTTTCAAATTTTTTACATCTGCAATTTTTCCTATGAATATTAACTTAACAGATAATTGATAATTTTAAGAATTTTTGTAACAAATAAATTATGGCAAAAAAAAATTTATAAAATAATTTAACTTACTTTGCCGGCACCAGAAAAGAATTTTTGTAACAAATAAATTATGGCAAAAAAAAATTTATAAAAAAATTGACATTTAGAAATTTTTAAAAACTACAAATGCAATTTTTTAAAATTAATTTTTTGGAGCAAATTTATTTGTTAAAAAAATTATCAAGTGACAGCTAACTTTAATGTCATTAAAAAAATGTTTCTAAAAATTTTCACTTGTAATTTTTATTAATTTTCACATGTAAAACTTTTTAATTACATTTTTTTTTTAATAATTTAATAGCTACAAAATTCTAAAAAAATTTTTTTGTCAACTTCAGTGTTATTAGTTATTTAATTATTAATGTAATTTTTGTCTCCTAATCCAAACGAAATAAAATAATTTAACTTACTTTGCCGGCACCAGAATCTCCTACTAAAACGACTTTCAGTCGTTTTTCTCTTAAATCGTCATCTAATTCGTTCATTTAGACTGGTAAAAACTTGTATAATTTTAAATTATTTTAAACGTTGTGCACTGAACGCAATATAAAAGTGTACTGTCTGAAACGACCACTCAACAAAGACTTTCTCCATCGTTTTACATGAATAAATTACCATACAATCGATAACATTACTCGCGTGACGATTTGTGTCAATCTTTCAGGCAGTATATATGCTCAGGAACACAACCCCATTCGTACTTGATACTATGAGACAAAAAGCGCGCTTGCGCTTTCTTGATATACCTCACATGTATGTACATAATATGTAAATGTCCAGGAATAAGTAGTATAAAAATACAATAATATTAAAAAATAATTCACTAAAATAATAGACCGTAAATTATTGAAATATATATTATTTTATTTTTGATTTTCAGAAAAATTTTTATAATAACTGAAAATTGTTATCAGAAAAATAATCTTCAGATTTTTAATAGCAGTTATAACATATGTAAGCAAAAATTATTTTAAAGCAAAAAATATAAAGTATTAAAAAAACTTAAATCAATTAAAGATCAAGTCTTTATAATTCTGCAACAGGTAGTAGTTAGTAACTCTGGAGCATGTTGTCGTACGAACAACAGTAGTTCTGTCTGCACGCTCAAAGTTTGCTTTTACTACTTCGTAGTATCTTCCATCACTGCAATTAATAAATATAGTGCTAATATAATTATAATTATAACTATAATCAATGTAATTAATTAATTGATATTGATGTATATAATTTTACCTGAGGACCAGACATTTGAGTTTAATGCATTTTACACGTAAAACGTCAATAGCTTTTTGACTTTTATCTGAAAAACGAAGATTCTCAGGGTCCCAACGTAATTCCAATCTTTCCAAATTTGGACAATTATTTGCAATACCATCCATCAACTGATCTACGTGAATATTAACTCCAAGTCTTTCTTGTGTTCCCATAACAAGAATCCTTTTAATAGTAATATTTAAAATATTAATAAAAAGTATAAACATTTAAGGGAGAACACCACTATGACGATCGAAAAAAAAAAGGTGATTTTCGGGAATTTTTTTGACAGAGAAAATAAAGGAATTTCGGGATCGGATTTTTTTTATTTTATTAAGGGTACATTAAAGATTATTACCCTAAATGTTTATTAAAAAATATTTAATTATTACGAAGTTATTAACAATCTAGTAGAGCATTAGAAAAAATTTCTCCCTTCATGGTCGGTTCGATAACTTAAAAACGGATCATCTGAAAATAAAAACCCAAATTGATTTTAATCAGTCAAGATGTAGTTATCGTCGCACGTGAAGAATTTTGAAAATTTTCATTTTAAAAAAAATGGCGACTGATTGAAAATTTTCTCATTATTCTTACTGATTTTTTTTTTGTTTTAACCCGGCTAAAAAAATTTTTAATTTATTCATGTAAAACGATGGAGAAAGTCTTTGTTGAGTGGTCGTTTCAGACAGTACACTTTTATATTGCGTTCAGTGCATAACGTTTAAAATAATTTAAAATCATACAAGTTTTTACCCGTCGAAATGAACGAATTAGATGACGATTTAAGAGAAAAACGACTGAAAGTCGTTTTAGTAGGAGATTCTGGTGCCGGCAAAGTAAGTTAAATTATTTTATTTCGTTTGGATTAGGAGACAAAAATTACATTAATAATTAAATAACTAATAACACTGAAGTTGACAAAAAAATTTTTTTAGAATTTTGTAGCTATTAAATTATTAAAAAAAAAATGTAATTAAAAAGTTTTACATGTGAAAATTAATAAAAATTACAAGTGAAAATTTTTAGAAACATTTTTTTAATGACATTAAAGTTAGCTGTTACTTGATAATTTTTTAATTTTGTTTAATTGTTAAAATTTCTACAAGTTCATTTTTTTAATAATTTTTTTTGCTATAATTTATTTGTTAAAAAAAATTAAAACAATTGAGAAGTGACAGCTAAATTTAATGTCATATTTTTTTATTGTAATTGATTTGTTAAAAAAATTTTTTAAATTGACAGCTGACCGCTAACTTCAGTATTATAATAACTAAGCGATATAATAACGGTAGAAAATTTCCAATCAGTCGTCATTTTTTTTTAAAATGAAAATTTTAAAAATTCCGTAGGTGCGAGATAACTACATCTTGACTGATTAAAAAGCAATTTGGGTTTTTATTTTCAGATGATCCGTTTTTGAGTTATCGAACCGACCATGGAGGGTTAATTTTTTTCTAGTGCTCTACGAGATTGTTAATAACTTTGTAATAACTAAAGATTTATTAATAAAAATTTAGGGTAATAATCTCTAATATATCCTTAATAAAATAAAAAAAATTTGATCCCCAAATTCCTTTATTTTCCCTGTTAAAAAAATTTCCGAAAATCCCATCTTTTTGTCGATGGTCACAGTGATGTTCCCCCTTAATTAAATAAAACTTACTTAGCATTTGTGAGTATTGGTAATACGCTTTGCCACAATTGATCAGTTATATGTGGCATACCAGATAATGAAATTCCCCATAACTGATGACCATATCGTGAAAGGAATTTGTGCAGAGCATCATCAGTAAGATTGTCAGAACTGTCAAGATCGACTGCTATTAAATTTCTTGGATTGCCAACGTCAGCCCAAGCTTTGAGAACGCTGTCATTAAGACCATTTAGTTGCCCAGCACTTAAAAATCTTAAACCAGGAATCCTAGTTAACATATCGATCAAACATTCAGTTGACAAATCTGTCGCAGTAATGTCTAATTCTTGGATACTCGATTTTTCCCACTCAACTTGCATGACGTATTCGCTTTGAAGGTCTGAAAATTAAACCTCTAAGTCCTTAATGATTGTATTTAAATGTTTATAATTGTTGTTTTAACTGATGTATAACAGTTCTTACTAGTTCCTTGCATAAGAAGACATTTTAATCTTCTACTTCTTTGAAATAATGTCTTCATCGTCGACCCAGTGACTTTTGAACAAAAATTGACTGCCAAGCATTCAAGTTGTATACAATTGGATGAGAATGCGTCAATATGTGAATCATCTACGAAATTTATTCCGTATAAATTTATTACACGAAGTTTGGGAGTCGCTGACTTCAATTTATGAACATTTATTACTTCATAAATTTCTTCTTCTTCTTCTTCAATTTTCTCATAAGTTCCTAGATAAATAAGAATTTTTTATTTTCAATTTTCATGTTATCAATTAATTAATTTTACTATGAATCTATCATTATTACCAATTAAATGAAGAATTTCAAGACCATTAATAAAATTATAAATTTTTCTCATGAAACCTTCCATGAAAATAACTTCAGATAAACAAATACACATGTATTTAAGTTTGGTTGGAAATGCTTGCATTTCAGAAAAATCATGCAGTTGCATCGCTGTTGAAAAGTCCAAAAGCATGGCAGTTAAATTTGGACACTTGTTAGCCAGTTCGTGTAGTACAGTATGAGTAATAAGCTCAATTGGCAATTCAATGTATCTCAATGAAGGTCCAAATCGCACGCTGTAATCACAAAATATTTATTTGATAAAATTAATTGTACAAAATGTTTATACTTTCTATTAATATATATGGGTGATTCTCTGTAAGATTGTTTTTTGCTGTCTCGGGCATTTTTTTTATTAGAAAAATTGTTATTTTGTAACTAAAAAAAATTTATTACTAAAGTCAAAAAACATTTGTATTTGGAGCATTAAAAACTAAAATGAAATAAATTTTTGTTTTTTTGCTATAAATTCGTAAACCACCGAAATAACAGTCTCCTAGGCTGTCCGATTCCGAAAATTGAAACTTTAGGTTAAATTTTAAGTTATTCATCTATAATATATAATTTTGTCCATAATGTTTATAAACTTAATTAGTTAACTTAACTAACAATCTTCTTCAATAAAAAGTACCGAAAATTAATTTGTTTCATTAAATTTATTAAGCCAAAGTTTGTCCCAGGCGTTTTAAGAACAGTCCCCTACCAGAAGTTCAAAGCCAAAAAAAAATCCAGCGTGCTATTTTACCTTTTGTAAAGTTTATAAGGACCTAAATAGCCTTGAGTTAATAACCGTAGGGCTGTTAGCGCTTTATTGCCATTTTATTTAGTGTCAAAACACCGTTTATGCTGGAAACATGTGTCTGGGCCGCGAGAAACTCAGTCCCCTGGCAACTATTTTTATTTATAATTTATTTATAAAATTGGATCCATAAGTCTTAATATTATACTAATTAATGTAAATATTCATTGAGAACTTGAAAAGTTGAATGCAATGAAATAGTTTGTTTGATTTTTCTCAATTTGATAAAAAAAACAGTCTCATGGCAAACAGTCCCCTGTCATGTTATATGGCAAAAGATACACAAATATCTAAAAAACAAAAATTTAATAGGCTGTGTATTTATTATAATTAAGCTGATAGTTTTGTAGCTCTTGGTTATTTTTTTTCTAAGAAAATCAAAAATAACTTGGTCGGACAATTTTGTACAGATTTAAGACATCCTGACAGAGAATCACCCATATGAGAAAAGCAAAAAAAATTTTATGAATGATTAAAATTAAAAAAAAAAATTTAACTGTTATATTCCTTTTATTACTTCATCCAAATATAGACACTTTTTTATTCATACCTTATAAGTTGTAGAAGCATTTCAAGTGAATTAACATGAAGTCCACTGATCTCAGGCCTTAAAGAAACATGTTTCCATAATCTTGTGTCATAAGCTATTTGTCGCCAACGTTTACAAACACGAGCTAATCGACAAATTTCACGATGAGACAGGTAAGCAAAGATGTTGAGAATGACTTTATCAGGTAATTTTTCAATCGTCTGAAATGTTTCAAAAGTATTAAAATTGGTGATTTTTATCAGATATTATTAACATAAATCAATACAAATTTCTAAAACATTAAAAACATTTAAAATTGATTAGATTGGATCTCATTGAACTTACAGTACTTGCAAATCTACTTTTAATGACACCACCTTCTTCAACATACATCTGCGATGTCTCCAAAGCAATTTGTCCCCAAACATCAACTCCTCCCAAATCCATTTTTTCATGTATATTATTTTATCAGTTTATGAGATAAAATTAACAATAATTTAAATAAATTTTAAAAAATAAAATAACTGAATGAACAAACACTAGACAAGTCAAGGGAACGTGCACCCGCTGCAATATTCGAAGGAATCCGACAAGTTTCTATCTAATTGCGCAAGCGTGAGTACTAAATATATACAAAGACGTTGGTTAAAATTAATTTTAAACCTCAACGGGATTTATCTAGGTGCACTTAGAATTCACATCATCGTACTATTTTATTTTTCAGTAAAACTCATCAATTTCTCGTCCTATCTTTGTTGTGACGTCGCGGGCTTACCTTGAATTCGGTCTTGTAATGCGGGATCGAATAATTCAGTATAATTAATATTACAACTAATTACATTAAAATTATGATGAAAAAATAATTAACTTAATCACCACTAAAAAAACTTTACGTAAAATGAAAACAAAACTTTTTTTTTACTATTGATAGAAAAATATGACATCGCATTAGAACAAAATTTTTTCGTTACTAAAATAGTTGACTTATTGTATTGTTTTATTTTATTATGGGCTTTATAATATGAAATCAAAGTCAATTTCGGAATATGTTTTGATATAAAAATAAAATTTTTTGTTACAGTTTTTGCAACGCATTAAAATATTAAGCTTAATAAATCATGTCCTAGTCATATAGCTTAGAGATATCTTGATGCCAAAATTGTGAATCATACCAATTTTACTACGAGACATCTTTGTGAATGGATTAATTATAAATGGAATAATGAAGAACATCTCTGTTAAGCTGGCATGGCCAAATAAGCAGAGTCGCTCTTATTTTGGCGAATAATTTTTTCATCTTATATAGCGTCAAATTTTATTTTGCAGAACTAAATTAGTAGCCAAAGTATTAGCGATTCCGCTAATTTGGATTTGTTTGTTATAATAATCTTACCTGTTTAATTTAACAGACGTTAATGAAAAGGCATTTAATAAAAAACTTTTCACTAAAACATGCAGGGAATTTAAAAATCATAACACTAATAATGAAAACAAAATTACCGCTAACGTTCTTCTGCGAGTACTAATTCTAAGATCATCCCTTGATATTGCGGAAGTAGCATGTTCTACATTTAATTGGTTCCAAACGCTTATCATTGTTAACAGAAAAGGTGAAAGTAACAGTCATAGAATATTAAACTAATCACTTAATAATTTTATAATTTTTGTTTTTGATTTTTATAAAATACTTGTAATATGTATTATAAAAAATGTTAATTTGATTTCAATTAATTTATATTGTTTGAAAATCAACTTTTAAAGCACTATTCTTTTCAACACACATGTATCCATGTAGCTGATGGAAATATATATGATGAATTTTAGTTTTCACCTATGTTAAAATATAGTAATTCTATACTATGAACCTGGGTGACTTATTTTTAAATCTTGAAACTCTATGTAACACCATCACATTAAGTATTTTTTATCTAAATTATTTCAATAAGTAAATCCAGTATAATTTTTTTTACCTATTTATAATTACTTGTCTATCATATATACATTAATTAATATAAAAACGCAAATAAAATAGCAATAATTAATTATAAAATAAAAAATGAAGTGCGTATAGGAGTGTACGTCTTTATTCGCTTTAATTATAAAAATGGAAATGATCTTATGAAATTTTATTAATAATATTTCCTTTATTCTTTGAGTTGATTGACCAATTGTTAACTAACTATGTTTGCAACTGACTTGTTTCTAATTAGTTATAAATACGTTTCTGGCAAGAATCCAGAATGGGACGTCTCCATCGACATTTTCTGAAGCATTGATTTGTACCGTATTTTGTGAAAAAAAAATAACTTTAATACAAAGTTTTCTAACTTTAAGTTCCCTTCCAATTTTTACTTCTTTTAAAAAATTTTTTAATGGTGAGAAATTAAACGTTTTAAACGATTGAAAAAAAATTTTTTTTCAAATTAAGCATAGACTTAATTATTTAAATATAAATTATATTGTAGCGGATTTTATTGGTAATTTATGAAATATTATTGTAACTTATAAACATATTGATTGTTAGTAATTCTTACCGTGGTACTGCGAGGTACAATTATTACAAATCCATCATTCTCTTTCTCTTGGTAATTCAATTGTTGAAGCGCAGCTTCAACATTTAAGACGTTCCAATTAGACATCCTTCGTAAATCCATGATAACTAAATTATAGTTGACTCGTTTTATTATTTAAATGCAAACTTAAATAAAATATAATGTATATTCTAAGTTGAAAATTAAAACATAACGTTGGTTTTGAATTTTTTTTAATTGTGGTGAAAATAGTTAAAAAAAAATGTTCATTAAAAAGTAACTAAAAGAACCACAATCTCATTTAATACACCGTAATATGTTGGGAATGAAAAAAAATTTCTTCTCAATGTAGACCCTGTAGGAATTCTTACTGATACTAAAGTAAAAAATACACTGAAATCAGTTTTCAAGCTATCCAGAAATAGAATCACTGGAGAGCTGCTTGTATTATAAATGATGCGTATTTTTTTTAATAGTAGGTGGGAATTGTTTTAAAACTAATAATAATCTCATCGACTTGCATTTAAAAACTTATTTTATCTTTTTAAGAAAGGATTGAAAAATAAGGAGAATTGCTTGGTATATTTTTTTAAAATGGAATTAAAAAAAAAAAACAATTTCCATTGCACTGAGAAAACAGTTTGTTTGACTCAAATGCGTAGATTTATTTGAAATAAATCAAAAATATATATTTAATGTTAACAAATTTCTTTCATTTAAATATATATTATTTTGAATCAAATAATATACTTCGTTTTGGTTTAGTTAATTGAATCGACTTATTTATTTCATTTAAATAAAGATTTGTTAACTATGAATAAATCTAGTTTCAAGTAAATTACGCCTGGTGCCTAATTAAATTAAATTAAAATTAAATTTTTTTTAATTGCACTAAGTTTTTCAAATTTTTTTACAAATGAAATTAAAAAAAAAATTTTTTGTAATAATTTTGTCAATAGAAAAAATTCTAAAAATTTTTAGATGTCGGCTAACTTTATTGTCATTGTTAATTTCAGTATAATTAATAATTCGGAAAGAAGTGCCTATTTTACCCCAAACGTTTGATATGTCTACTTTTACTACTTTCTTAACCTTAAACTAAAAACCATTGCTTTGAATATATTTAAACATACCATTTATTTATAATTAACAAATTTGATTTGGTTGAAGTATATGATTGTTAGCAATAAAGAAATATTTGTTAACTATAAACAAATTTGGATTTTATTCAAATATATTATAACTTTGTCTCAAATCAATCAATTTATTTGTATCAAATAAATATTTCTGGTGATATTTAAATAAGGGATTTATTTACAGTTAACGAGCCTCAATTCATTTAAATGAATTGTTTTCTCAGTGTATAATCATGATACTGAAATACAGACATCTGATAATTTTTAGAATTTTTTTAACAAACAAATTATAACAAGAAAATTTTAATTAAAAATTTCATCTTTAGAAGCTTTGAAAAATTATAAATTAAATTTTTATAAATAATTTTCGAAGTTTATTTTTCAAGCAAAATCAAAAGATTGTCAAGTGTCTGCTAACTTCAGCCTCATGTATAATCTAGATTAAGGTATAAAATTAATTTTTTAACGCTACAAATGATTATTAACGCTGTAAAAATTTAATCAATCATCATTATCAAAATAATTTATTTAAATTTTAGGCCTTGAAATGCATATATATATATATATGTATTATAGGATATATATACTCATAATCTATATGTATGAAAAGAAAGTAAGGTCATTTCGTCGCGCCAATAATCAAATGCCTATATCCAAATTTTACCAGCTGACGATAAAATTTCTTAAGTTCTATCAAAACAATAAACCACTCTTTGTCATAAATAAAAAATAATTAAAAGTCGATTACAATCAACACGCTATCAGTACAAAAATATTTATCTTCAACAATCGATAAATATATAAAGATATCATTTAATTATTTTTCATATGAAATATCATAAATTATTAATTACAACGTTATCTTCGTTTAATATAATTCAAAATATACCGATTGTAATCGGAATATTATAAATTTATTTGTAAGAAATAAAAAAAAAAATTTGCCTAAGAATGTTTGAAATGTCAACATAAAACTAGCGCCTCTATCGACAATTATTTTCCATTTCTCTTTTTCTCCTTTGTAAAATAATCATAATAACTAAATTTTCGTTTAAAATCTGGTTCTTATCTTCGTCATGACTTTTGTCGGCTTCCTTAGTACGAAAAATTCTATTATATTTAGATACTTTCTTAGTATTAAATAGTTTTCCTCTTGCAATCTAGAGTAATTAGCAAATAAATAATTTTCATTATCTCATAGTTGTATTTTGCGCAACTATTTTTGCGCAGCTACGACGTGACTGCAGTTAGTTGATATAAAAACAGCAATGTTGATTATAGTGTGCATCAGTGTTCTTCAGTGCATCCGAGTGCATAGCATAAGTAATAAGTGAAATCTCATTCAGTAAATACAGGCGATTGTATCTCTTGTGATATACAGAGCCTATTTATTATTATACGTCAGTTAGTTATCTGAACCAAAAAGAATCTGACTGAATAATCGGTCAGTAGACTTGAATCATCGCAATCGTTTTATGAAAGACAAAATGGAATAATAGAAGAGTCTTTGCATCAATCACTCTACCGATGTTTTAACTTTGCGTACCGTACTCAGTCCTCAGTGTAGGCTAGTCGGTCGCCTATAAGTGTGGTCGCCGAACAATCAGCACTTAAAAAATATTTGTTAAATTATAAATTAATTATTTCATAATAACTCATTTATTTAAACTAAATTGTCTTGTAGTTAATAGTTGCTAAAAAAAATATTTGTATCAATGACAAAACAATGCACTGTTTTGTATATAGTTATAATTAAATAAAAAAAGATAAAATTCAAAATCCAAACAAAGCAAACAGTGCCCAGTGTCAAGGACGACAACTTTTGTATACAAGGGACGTGCATAAATTTGTAATTAAAATTTTTTCCACATTCATATGATCTGTGATATCTATAAACGGAGAAAGTGTATGTTCTGTACAAATAACAAAAAAACTTATATAGTTTTATTATTTTTTAATTTATCTACTCTAATTCACAACAAGGCTTCAATTACGATGGTGTAATATAGCATTGATATATAGTAACGAAAGAGTATTATTTGCTAGATTTATATACATAGATTTAATATAATTTATTATTATTTTTGTAATAACAAAATAATGATTGAGTGTAAAGACAACTCTACCAGTATGGATGCACTCTATCAAGTAGTCACTAATGAAATTTGGGAGTCTTGGAACAATGTTACTGATTATTTTGAATATCAACCCTGGATATTTTCTCTCCTTGGAAGTGCCATGGTCGGCCTGTCGGGTGTCTTCCCACTTTTTATTATTCCTATTGATGAAGGAGCTGATCTTAAACATGGACGTGCGTATTTATTTTTTATATTTCTGTTTTATAATTTAAAGAACAAAATACAACAACAATAACAATTGTTTTTTTAGTATGAAATAAAAAAAATGTTTTTTTTTTTTGTCAATTTAAGTTTATGTATTCAAATATCAAGAATATTATTATGTCTTGATGTTCTTTGTGCGAGGTCAGTATTTACTTTTGTATCCATATGTATTACACATGAATATCTATCCATGTGTTGTACAATTAATAAATAAATAAAAAAAAAAAAACAATTAAAATTTGAACTAAAATAAAATTTTGCAAAATTATTTGTTCGTTATTAAAAGATATGCTAAATATAGATTAAGAAAAATTGTTGAATACATACTTAATCTTGATATAAAAGTCACATTGCGATAAACGTGTCTTATTATCAATTTATTTATTTTTATATCTCGACAAACTTTTTATTTTCTATAAGTATCATTGAATAAGCAATTAAATATATGTATACATACATATATATATATATATATATATATATATATATATATATAATAAACAAAATTCGAGTTTGATTATTTATCAGTCATCCAATATAATTACTGAAGATGATACAATGAAAATACCAGAGTGTTTAAAGAATAAAGCGGAGTATGAATTATACGCTATACATTTAATCTACGATGCTTTGTCTTGGAAATAAATTGTACTAATAATATTATAAAAAGAAAAAAATATGTTGGCAGAATGACAGTTAATGTACTCGTGTATGAGTACTATCTTTTCCGCTCTGCTGCGTAAAAGAGAGATGAGTTTTAAATTACTATATTATTGCCATTTATTTCTCTTAGATAAATTCAATGCATACTTTGATAATAAATTTAATAAAGATTTATCATTTTTTTTTATATTTTATTTCCATATTGTTATTTTATACAACACAATATCTGGACGTGTTGATAAAAGAAGGACTCAAATATATTTGCTGTATGGATATTAGTTGATGTTAATTCTAGAACTATTGTATTCAATGCGTGTTTAATTTATTAAACTAAAACAATTTTTCAACTGGTATGCATAAATTGATTCTACAATCAATCGTATAATGCATTGTATTTCTATTGCGAGTATGATTACAATATAAATGCTTCATTCTGTTAAAACAAATAATTTCTTTCTGTTTAGTAGATGATTGATAAATATCATATTTCATTAATATTTTTACTTCAAACTGCGTGATGCAATATTTTATAAATTACATCAGATTAATTATTCTAATTATTTAGTCATAAAACTATTAATAATATACGTTAATGTTTCAAAAAAATAATTAATTTTTTATTACAGCTGGTGCTAAAACGTTAAAGATGCTATTGAGTTTTGCTGTTGGTGGTCTATTAGGAGATGTTTTTTTACATTTACTTCCAGAGGCTTGGGAAAACAAATCATTAAATAGTAGTAAGATTCATTATCTATTTTATAAACGCATTTATAAATTAAGAAACGTAATTCATTTTGGCATGAAAAAATATGAGACATTAAAAATAATTATATTTTTATTTCTTTATTCGATTATCAGAGGAAAAGAACAATCAACAATTGACAATACAATAACTGGAATTTTCCACCCGATTTTTCAGAATGACTAATGTTAATGATTGCGGGCTATATACATGTCACCATTAAAAAGTTCTTTGTTAAAGTAGCTGTGAATACTTATCCATTTAACGGAGATTGAACTCTATTATTAATATAATTTCTAACTCTTTAAATGATCTCAAGATTCTAATTCTGTCAAGCCGATAATTTTTTAAGAATCATATTGAGATTGTTGTATAAAATAATAAATTTGAGTAGCCGAAAGACTTTGAACTATTAAATTCTTGGAATTTCTTCTTTCCGGGGTCAATTATTTATTATTAGTTAATAAAATGTTATAAAGTCAATTACATATAAATAGATTTATCAGATTTAAAATTGTTTCAAGGGCATCTAAAAAGCTGCTTTTTTTTATTTGTGGGTTATCTCGTATCAATAGATCACTTGCTTATAAAACTAATAAAATACATTTAAAAATTTAGTTTGCGACACACTATAATTTTAATTTTGCTGTAAACTAACAGCGGTTACTATTTACAGATTCAACTAATGGACATCCATCAATAGTTTGTGGGCTGTGGGTTCTTACCGGTTTTTTAGTGTTCATTATCGCTGAAAAATTATTCTTGGGAGCCGATGAACAAGAAATAGATGAGGATCAAGATATTGATTGTGTGAAGGCAAAGAATCAAGAATGTGGAGGAGTTCACAATAATTGTGGAACCGACAATAATAATTGCTTAGCTGTTAATGGGATGATAGAAGTAAAAAATACTTTATTGACAAATGTAGACTCAACTTTTTCTGAAAAGAATGATTATGACAGCTTAATTTCTGTGAATTTGAAAACAAATGGCATAAAACCGAATGTTTATAGTGAGCTACATGATAAAAGTGATATGCAGAGAGAAAAATTGCTTGATTCAGTTAAGTCAAATAACTTATTGAATAAAATAGTAAAAAATAATGTCATTAAAACAGCAGTATCAGTAGGCAATGTATCAAATAATTTGACGTTAAATGGGAAAATTCCAGATAAATTAACGGTGAAAGAAAAATCTAAACATATCAGTGGTTATTTAAATCTTTTAGCCAACTGCATTGATAACTTTACTCATGGACTCGCTGTTGGTGGGTCTTTTTTGGTTTCTTTTAGACTTGGTGCACTTACAACATTTGCAATATTAATTCATGAAATACCTCATGAAGTTGGCGACTTTGCTATTCTTCTTAAAAGTGGATTTAATAAATGGGATGCTGCACGAGCACAACTTATAACTGCTACTGGAGGAATTTTCGGAGCACTTATTGCGGTGTTGTGTTCTGGTAGTGGAGTTGGTGAGATAACTTGATAAATTTATAATCCAAAATATATTATCAAATTAATTTAGTTCTTATGGATAAAGAAACTTTTTCAATACTGTATAGAGCGGTGTATGATACTAAAAGGTATAGTCATATAACACAGTATTCCAATCAATTTGATTCATTAATGTTTGTCACTGAAAAATATTGAAACTATTAGATTAACAAATTTTCATTGGATCAAATTAAGTAATTATCAAATTTTTTACTGTGTGTAAATTTAAAAAAAAGTTTTCCTGCTAATTGAATTTCTTTTCCTAATTAAAATTTACGAAAAAAAGTTTTTTTTTTATTTTTTTTTTTAAATTAGCTTTATACTTATGAATAAAATTAATTTGATTATTATAAATAATTAAAAATATACATCATACATAATTGATGTTAATTCTGTAAATTTCTTTTATATTATAGAATCCCGAACCAGTTGGATTTTGCCGTTTACTGCAGGAGGCTTTTTACATATTGGATTAGTTACTATTTTACCAGAATTGCTCAAAGAATCTAATCCAATAGAATCTTGTAAACAATTAGGCGCTTTACTTAGTGGTATTAGTATAATGGCAATATTGACGATAATTTGTGATTGAAAAAAAAAAAGTTAAGTGAATTAAAAGTAATCACCTCAGATTTATTTAAAATTACCATTGATGGTCAGCTAAAAAAGAGAGTATGAAATGGTCTATTTTTTTTTTTTTTTTATAGAAGTCTTACTCAAGAGTTTATTTTCTGAGATTTTGAAATTATTATTTAAATTAAATCATATTATTCAAAGTTATATCTAGATATACTGATTTTCGTTGCATAATTTTGTATAATTTTTTTACATCTCTTTACTTATGTATAAATATAGAAGAAATGAAATTATTCCATTGAGATTAAAATTCTTACATTTAAAAAAAATTTTTTCCTAAGCAACGAATTAAGATCAATGTAAAATTTTTTGAAAATAATTTAGTATATAAAATGAAATATTTGATCGTAAAAAATATCTGTCGTTTATTTTTCGAGATAATAATTTCTCAATTAATTACAATATATTGTTAATTACTTGCATAGTTTATATTAACGAACTTATCACTGAAATCAGTGATACATTGTACTGGAGAAAATTAACACTACAAATCAATTGAATATTAAAAAAAGAAATACTAATAAATGATTATATTTTTGGACAAAGAAAATTTAACATTAGTCACTGTTTTTGATCTTTTTTTGTAGTCCAACTAAATAAGATAACAGGTTTATCTATAGTATTATTGGGCTAATATGAACTGTTGATACTGTCTCAAATAAAAAAAAAAAAAAAAATGATTTTTTTAAGTGTACATTTTCACAATATAAAAAAATAAGGATTAAATTTTTTTTTCTTAAATGTAAGTAGTTAATAAGTAAGTTGTAAAAATAAGTGATAATTTATAAATAAATTATAATTCAACGCTTACAGTCAAATATACATTTGTAAAATTGATTTGTAAATAAAATGTATTATAATTACAACTTGAAAAATAATTTTTAAACTTTTTTACTTTTATGTACAATTAAAGTGTTTTAACTTAATAAGAATTTTTTAAAATTATATTTACATTAGATTAGATTTTTTTAGCAAATTATAATTCATCATGAAAGTCTTCAAAAATTAGTTTTTGTAATTTTGATAGTTGCTCTAAGTTATTTTCAAGCATATCATTTTCCTGCCAAATGTTAGAGTTTTTCATTTTATTATAGAAATTAATTATTTTACTGAATGTTGTAGAAAGTCTATGCTCATGATTACGAAATTCATCTTTACAAACAGGACATAAAACAATCATATTTTCGAGTACTACCTGAAGAAACTCATTCATTTCCATCGAAGAATCAAGAGAAATATCATCTTCTATAAAATTTTTTTGTACAATACTCGATAAATATTTACAATAATTATGTAATATCAGTTTTTGTTCAAAATTAGTTTTTTTATACTCCTGAACTTTTCTCAACCGAAGACTTTCATCTTCAGTCTTGTTTATAAACTCTCTTTCTATTGCTAAATCAGTGATCAGCTTAATTGCTCTGAATTGAGTTTGTAACAAATCGTTTTCTAAAATTTTTCCGAATATTTCCAGTCCTCCGTGGTCAATAAATGCCTTTTGTGCTGACGGGAACTGTCTTATTAATGCTCCTAACGCAAATAAACATCTTGATCGTACTAATGGTTTATTATTTACTGATAATAAATGTAAAAGCTTTTGTACTAAGTCATTATTTAAAGCTTTTTGTTGAACTTTTGGATTTAATTGTACAGCAGTTCCAAGTACTCTTAATGCTTCTATTTTTAAATCGTCACTTGTTGTATTCAAGCATGGTGAAATTATTTTCGACATCCTATAGAATTTAAATGATTTATTAATAAAGTAAGATTTTAAATAAAAAAGAAAAAAGGAACACATACCCTTCCATATCAGCAAATAATTGTGCAATGTCTATTTGATGAAGTAAATATTCTAAATCGTTAAATATCTGCAAAATATCTTCAATCTCAGTACTTTGAAGAACTCCACTAGTTAATGAACGATCATATATTTTAAATCGTTCAAAAAGATCAATCATTATTTCTGAGTCAGTTGTAATATTCATATCAACAGATTTTAGTTCATCCTTTAACTCTTCGTAGCTTCGATATTTTTTCTCGGTATCTTCAGCCTAAAATTAAAATATCAATGTTTATAAACTTGCATGTAAATAATAAAATTATTTTTCATAATCATAATGCAGGCACTACCTGTTTCATATTACTGTTAGCATCTGTTTTTATTTTTTTCAGGCGTGTTTTTAATTCTTCTAGAGATAATTTTAGCTTACTATGCTGTTCATTATTATGAACTAAATTATCATCATTTACTAATGCTTCTGGATGAATCGCCAATGAACTGGGTGATTTATTATCATTCTCATCTTTATCCATTAATTTAGCTTCTGTTACTTTTGTTTCAAAATTATATCTAATATGAAGCCCACTAGGTATTGGTTGGCCTAACAAAATAAATACAAATTTTTTAATGATACTGCAATTGAGAGACATTTGATAATTTTAAGAATTTTTTTAACAAACAAATTGTAGCAAGAAAATTTTAATTAAAAATTTCATCTTTAGAAGCTCTGAAAAATTATAAATGAGATTTTTTATAAATAATTTTCTATGCCTAGTATGACACTGAATTTATGAAAATTAACTTAGCAGATAGTTGATAATTTTAAAAATGTTTGTAACAAATAAATTATGGCAAAAAAAATATATAAAAAAATTGACATTTAGAAATTTTAAAAAACTACAAATGCAATTTTTTTAAAATAATTTTTTGGAGAAAATTTATTTGTTAAAAAAAAATAAAAAATTGTCAGGTGACAGCGAACTTTAATGTCATTAAAAATTTTTCTATAAATTTATATTATCAGAAAAAAAAATTTAATTAAAAAATTTCACATGTGAAAATTCATGACATTGAAGTTAGCAGACGTCTAAAAATTTTTGATTTATTTTATTAATTAAATTACAAGTGAAAAAATATTTATAAAAAAATTTCAATCTCATTTTTTTAAGATTTTTAAACTTATACTGTCAATAGAAACAAATTACCTTTTTTTACAGTCTGCCATTCATTTGTTGCTATAAACTTACTTTCATTTTTCGTCCCATTTACAGATAAATAATTAATTGAAATAAATAATAAATTAATTATAAAAAATTTAAAGTATTGCGTCATAATTTATTGTAATTTTTTGACTGATACACAAATACAATAACCGATTTGAGTAAATGAATAAAAATAACATTAATTTTAAACGTTACTTATTTAATTGTATATCTGCTCATTACTTTATTAAAAATTATATAACGTCACTTGTAAATTTGATAATTCTTCAATCTGTTAACACTGATTTAAAACTATGACAAATTATGGTGATGCGAATGAACTGTAAGCATGAAAAATGAAAATTAAAAATGTTTTTTTTTAGTCAATCGCCACGTGTTCGTGACTTATAGGTTCTTAACATATGTAATGTAAACTCGTGTGTATGTGTAATATTACACATATAGTTTTTTAGTTCTTGATAAAAAACAGCGGAATGACCGATATATGAAATGACGGAAAATCCAAGCATTCTATTTTTTTTTATCAATAATCGATAATTAAGTTATTTACTTATTCAACATTTTAGTTTGAGAAAAAAAGTTTGTTTACCTTTTGGCAAAATAACCTTTAAAAGTATATGATTTTTGTAACTTGTCATGAATGAATTTTAAAATTAAAAAATCAAAATGAAAACTAATTTAATAAGGTCTTTAAATGTGATTAAAAAATTAAACTGTAGAAAATTCCATACAACTTGTAAAGTGAGTAATTTTTACGAGAGTAATAGAAAGGGAGGATTTCCGTATTTATATGATCCAAAAAGAGAGGAAGAACCACCAACAACTTTGGGAAAAGTAAAAAAAGCATGTACTGATTTTATTCATGAATTAAAATTACTTAAAGAAGAAACAAAGGAAAATTTCCGAATGGATCCACCTTTGTGTCAACGACCAGGTGAAGTTGATATTCAATGGAAATTTAATGGAGATCCAGATGAAATTTATAAGTGGACCGTGACATCAGATAAAGATTATAATTTAGGATATTCAACTGCTTCGTATGTGTTTAAATTTTTATTATTATTTACTATATTTTTACACAAAGTATGATAATTAAATGACACTGAAGTTGGCAGACATTAAAAATTATTTTAAAATTTTATGAGGGTGAATTCAGCAGACAGTTCATTTTTGAGAATTTTTAGATTAGTTTTAACTTAATGGTTGTGAAAAAAATCTAAAAAATTGCATAGAAAAAACTTGTGATCATTTCCATATGTATTTTTCTAGACTATCTCTTTTGTAACAAATAAATTGTTTAAAAATTATCAGATATCTGCTTAATTCACACTCATAAAATTTTATAATCATGCAATTGTTAAAAAAAAGTTAATTAAAAAGTTTCACATGCGAAAATTAATAAAAATTTTTAGAAGCATTTTTTTATTGTAATTGATTTGTTATTAAAATTTTTAAAATTGACAGCTGACGGCTAACTTCAGCATTATATGATTAAACCAATGGGAGAAAAAATATGAAAATTAACTTAGCAGATAGTTGATAATTTTAAAAATTTTTGTAACAAATAAATTGTGGCAAAAAAAAAATTAATAAAAATAATTGACATTTAAAAATTTTTAAAAACTACAAATGGAACTTTTTAAAAATAATTTTTTGGAAGAAATTGATTTGTAAAAAAAAAATTGTCAAGTGACAGCTAACTTTAATGTCATAGAGAAAATATTTAACTTTTTAATGAGAATAATTTTTTTTTTAGATTAGAACTAACTCCAAATGGCACGGGATTATTTTCTGGTGTAATTGACACAAGACCTATAAAGGATGGTAAACAAAAAGTCGGTGGTTATTGTAACATGAGATCACGAATAATGAAAAAAGCATTTCATGTCCAAGATGTATTACCATGGTCTGGATTTACTCATCTTGTTATGAGGATCCGTGGTGATGGGCGTACTTATGTACTCAATCTTCACCCCAAAACTACTTTTGATATTATGTGGAATGATCTATTTAATTTTGCATTATATACGAGAGGTGGCCCGTACTGGCAGTACGTAAAAATACCGTTTTCAAAATTTTTATTGTCAAGTAAAGGTAGAATTCAAGATATTCAAGGCCCATCACCTATATATAACATGAGTTCCTTCAGTATCACACTTTCTGATCAAGTTTCTGGTCCATTTAGACTAGAAATTGATTATATTGGTGTTGAACAAGACGCCGTTTTTGAGGAAGAATTTGCATATGAATTATATAAACCACCTAATCCATATTATACATAAGTAATTTTATAATAGAATAGAGATAAGAGTTATTTATAATAAATAATTAAATCAAATTTTAATTTTATTTTCTTTATCAAAAATATACAACAACAATAACAATTTGAATAATTATTACGAAGACGATGACCCATTATTCAATGGTTTTTTCGATAACAATTTATACGTATTTTTAGACATTAAATAACTAATACCACCAGCTACAGTCGTTATTGCTGTAAGATAACATAATCCCTGTAAAATAGGATGGTCTATAAAATGAAACACTGGTGCTGCTAAAGTACCACCAACAAGTGATAATTGAACAGCGGTATTTAATTTGCTTATGAATGTAGGGGCTAGTTGAACTGTTGCATGACTAGGGTCGAAGTACCTCCCTAAAGTTTTCTGCAAAAAAAAAAGAAAGACAGTTTTATTCTATTATGTCAAGCAATAAAAATTAAAATACCATCAAAGAATTTACGAAAAAAAAATTCTTACTGGTGCTGGCAATGACCTATATCGAATATACGATGCAGCGCCAATTAGCAAAACATCACGCATCACCACGAGACACGTCAAAGGTAAAGGGATTAATTCAACCCATGTTAATGATAAAAATAGTGTTCCAACTAGTAATTTATCAGCCATAGGGTCCAAAAAGCTACCCAGCTTGGACGCTTGGGAACTCCAAGTCCTAGCCACCCAACCGTCAACTAAATCAGTAAACCCGGCAAACCCTAAAAGCCACAGTGCGACCTAAAAAAATAATTTTATATTATATGCTATTGCTAGGTAAAAAAAAATATCATAGTATAAGAATAAATAAATAAATATATATCGAACATGATAATTATGTGAGTAGACTATTAAATAACTTATATATGGTGTTGTCATTATTCTCCCAATACAAAGGAAATTCGGTATTGTCCAAATATTTTCTCTTTCAATTATTTCTTCCATTTTTGCTTTTGTTGCTCGTATATTTTGGGCTAGTCGCGCTCTAAAAGCATTTCTTTTTGCCTGTCGATGAAGTTTTGCCAGTTTATAATCATTAAATTTTTTATCGGCATTACAGTAAAGTCTATTATTTAAATTATATAAACATTTATTCCAGTTGTAGAGTTTTATAATCCTGTAAGGTCTTAACCGCAACATCATCATGTAAGTCATGTTGATATTTCTCCTGTTGAAAATAAATATTTTTATTAATAAAGAAGTAAAATAAAAATAACTCATCAATTTTCATCTTAACAATATTATAATGTTTAAAAATATAATTATTGAATGTACTTACATTGTTATCACTATTTTTATGTGTTATATTATCAGCAGTCAAATGTTTTCTTTTGAGTAAGGTTATAATTTTTACATCTACAATTTGTCAGGTTTTACTTGTTAACACCCATATGGACAATTTTAATTAATGGAAATATGAAATAATTAAAAAAAAAAAAGAAAATATTTTAATCACTCATATTTTTTATCATTAAAAATGTTAAGCTAATCTTATAAATAAAATGTATGTTCTTGCGGTTATTTTTGTACGCCATTGAATCTTATTATTTTTATGCACATGTATAGTTTTGTATACATATATAGATATTGTAGAGTCTCTACACTCCTCCGTTCTCTAAGTTTAATTCCTTATCAATTTTTATTAAGAAGTAGTAGAGGGGCTCGTCTACTACCATGTGTTCTCTAATTATCGTTCCAAAAATTTAAAACACGTGTAGTCAAAGTTATAGAGACTCCACTATATGTACACAGAGATTTTATTTATACACATATAATTGTATGCATATACTTGTATACATGAATTTTTGAAAAATTACATCCAATAATAGATCTAATTTCATAAAAGTTATTTAATTTATAATACAAATTCAATATACATCACTTTCAATTATTGACTATACATTATTTTTTAAGAATTTTTATAAAATAATTTATTCTTTGTTATAAATTTTAGTAAAAAAAAAAGATTTTCAAAAAAATACATTTGTCTCAAGTGGCGCAAAAATTTTTTTTGCCATCTTTTGTTGAATTTTTAAGTTTATAGTTATTAATTTTTGACTTCTTGTTGAATAAAATATTCCAAGTTTATGACATTAAAGTTAGCAGTCATTAGAGAATTTTTAAATTTTAGTTAACAAAAAAATTAGTTCCAAAAAATTGGATTTTTAATTTTTTTTAATTTCTAAATGTCAATTTTTTTTGCCATAATTTATTTGTTAAAAAAAATTCTAAAAATTATTAAATATCAGCTAAATTTATTTTCATTTCAAGTTTTTTGAAATTTAGGGTTGTAACAAATCGAGTCATTTTTATGCTCAAACATGAAAAATGATTGATGTAGTTATATTGTATTGTTGCTCGGTTATATCGCGTGCTTAAAGGTAAAAGGGCTTATAGCTAAAGGTTAATAGGGATTTGTGGTGAAAGGGTGTAAAAAAAAATTTTTTTTTGCCATTCGTTTTAAAATTGTCTGAAACGTAAGAATCTGTGAAAAAAAAAAGTTGGTATCCTAAAGCTGAAAGGGCGTATCTCAAGACATACGCCCTTTCAGCTTTAAGAAAAGTACTACTTAAAGGTAAAAGGGCACAAAGAAAAAAGAAAAATAGAAAAATTACATGAAAACTGGAAAAATTACAGTTTCAGATTGTAAGTATTATAGATTTTATAAGAATTACATTGTAATATGTAATATTTACATCGAAAGCTTTGAAAATTAACATTCAAAGTTTGAATTAGAAAAATGTTATTTCGAACTATAACTTTTCTAGTTTTGAATACGACGGGACACTTATTACTATTTATAATGTAATTGTTCAAATTTTCCTTTTTCCGTGCGCATAAAAAAAATTGTAGTTTTGATACCAAATGTTAAATAATAGTTTCACAAGACGAGTTATGCTAAAATAACAGCCTTATTTACAAAGTTTAATATAACCAAATAGAAAATAAATTAATCAAAAACAAATTACGTAAAAATTAAGTAATTAAAAAAATCACAATGACAGATAACATTCAAATATTTTGAAATTTTCCGTTTTTTTTAAAACATTGTAATATTTAAAAATTATAACATTTGAATGTTTAAAAATTTCCCATTTTTCTTCAAACATTATAATTTCATGATAATTGTTCATGTTTTTAAATTTTATAATAACTATTTCTTAAAATAAAAAACGAGAAAATAATCACTCGTACTTTATTGTTTTTTGGATATATTTTTTTTCGTAAAAAATTGTACAGTTGAGGTTTTACGCCGCTACTAGAGAAAGTTTTTTTTTTTTTTCACATTTTTAAACTACGAATATGTTTTTTTGTGAACTAGCCGAAAAAAAATTATACGCCTTTTCACCTTTAGATCACCAAAATTTCGAATTCTTAAAAGTAAAAGAGCGTATAATTAAAGACATACGTCCTTTTACCTTTAGAAATTTGTTTTTCAATTTTAAGTGTAGAATGTGTCTATTACTTAATTGGCAATAAAAAAAAAAAAATATACGCCCTTTTACTTTTGCAAAGGTAAAAAAGCGCACAAATTGTTATAAGCCCTTTTACCTTTAGGCACGCGATATGATTAAATTCTCTATTCAAAGATGTATTCAAGATTAATTTTTTTTTTTTATAATACTCATTGATATGTGTAACTATTAAAATTTAGTTAATTTCATCATATAATTTTTGATGTTGAAAAAATTTGGAAAAACAAAGATAATTTTTGATAATCAATAGAAATATCAAATGTATTTAATTTGAAAAATTGTGACAATGATAAATTGTTACTTGGTTATAAGAAAATTATAATTTGGAAAATCTAACAGTCAGTAGTAAAAAGAAAAAAATTTTCGGTCGTAAAGTACTTTCTGATGCCTCGCATCATTAATCGTGCAATACATTGATAAATATTTTTGAAATGTTAAAAATTTATGATGATTACATACTAGGGTGTGTCAAAATGTAACTTCCTTGATGGACCTCTTAAAATTAGAATTTTTAGTTCCGCTTTTAACAGGGGCTGTGTTTGGGCATTTTCTGCGATATTTTGAGGGGAGAGGATTTATTTGATTTTCATAGAATTTTTTAGCAGAAGCTTAGTTTGGGCATTTCCGCTGAAAATTCAAAATTTGGCCGGAAGTGCCCAATTAAATCTGCTTATAAAAATTCTATGAAAATCGAATAAATCCTCTACCCCCAAAATATCTCAGGAAATACACAGCTCCTGTTAAAAGTGGAACTCAAAATGCCAATTTTAAAAAGTCCATCATGGAAGTTACATTTTGGCACACCCTAGTACATACATTATATTAATCATAATACTGAAGTTAGCGATCAGCTGTCAAATTAAAAAAATTTTTTAACAAATTAATTACAATAAAAAAATGCTTCTAAAAATTTTCACTTTTAATTTTTATTAATTTTCACATGTGAAAATTTTTAATTAACTTTTTTTTTTTTAATTTAATTGCTATGAAATTCCAAAACAATTTTTACTATCTGTCAACTTCAGTGTTATGATTAATTTGATATTTTTGATAATGATCTTAAAATTTACAGACATCTGATACTTTTTTTGGTTTCATTTTTGAACAAAAAAGTTTTTAAAAATAAATTGAAAATTTGCGCGTGTAAAAAATTGAAAAAAACATCAGTACAAGTTTTAGTAACCTTTTTCTTTATAAAAATCTCTCATCATGTAAAAACAATTTACAGGTGTCTGCTTATTTCAATACCATAAAAAAATGCTGATTTAAAAAAGTTGTACTTTATTTTCTGAAATTTCTGTGTTAAATTAAGCGGGTTATAATAAAATTGCGGGTAAAAACTTGCGCACATTATCCTTTAAAAGGGGGTGACACGCAAGCGTATTACAGATTTAAACCCTTGTGAACACGTCCAGGTGAGCAACAGAGTGCTTTATACCCCCGCCCACGTATTATTTGGCGTATAACCACGTTTGTAATCAAACAAACCTGACAACTGATGTCTGTTAGTGTCGGATAATGTGTTCGTTATCCGATAATGGCTACTTTCCAGCCGTGAAGTAATTTAGTGAAAATAAAGATACCCAACAATAATGATTCTCACCGGATCAGACCATTTCTTATCGGGTAAGTCCACTTTAGTCGTCAATTATTTCATACACCCTACTGTCCGTCGACGTAAAACCTTCCATTATATTTTCAAGGTCTTATAACACATATCAAACAATCATTAATTATGTAAACATTCAATAATTACTCATTGACATGGATAATTTTTTTATATATTCGCCGTCCACAATTATTTGATATCGCTCCATATTTTTTTTAAAGTTATGTATGTATATATATTTAATATTTTATACTGCACTCATACATAAACACTTGGAAGATTCGCGAATGCACATATATGTTACGCAATACATATATAGATTTTTCTTTATTCATACATCCACTCCCTTCAATGACCTCGTTTTAATTCATTGAGCTCCACAAATTATGTTTATGACATGAATAACAATAAAAGAAAATCAATTTCGCTAATTTCGTTTTTTTTATTTTCTATTTTTAAATCAATTATTCAATTATGAATATTATTAACTATAAAAATTGAATAAATCGTAGGTTCGGTGGGAGTAACTGCTTTTCTTGGAGCAATAGCCGGTTTCGTTACTCTTCTCTTGGTACTCTTTTTATATCTAACACGAAAATGGACTTTTACACCCGTTTCGCAGACGGTTTTTGGTGGAATCTGTGTACCATTAAATGATACAAATTGTTCGGATTTTACAACACCTCCGATTGCTAAAAATTTAGGTATTGTACCAACTATTTAAATACTATTATTACAAACTTAAATACTTTCTGATAAATCAATTAAAAAAATTTTTTTTTTTTCAGACAAAATCTTTACATTTTCGGATCCAGAAACAAGTTCTGATTCAGAAGAAGATGCATTCCGCCGATTACAAAACTCTCATTCAACACATCCTCCGAATATTCTCACGATTCAAACTGAAGATGGACCAACTTTTGTTGGTAAATACTGAACAAATATTAAGATATATTTTTATTTAAATTGAAACACATTTAAAAAAATTTTATTTCATAGATGCTGGTAATACTTCCAATAATTGTAATGAAGAACATCCTTCAGATCAACAAGAGGTATGATTAAAAATGAATATAGTGATTGATTAACACGATAATTAACTATGTTATTCATTTAATTTCAGTGTGTGGTTGAAGTCGGATCTTCAAATATTTTAATGGAAACACCAGAATCCGATAAAGTTATTGAAGAACTTTGTAGTCCATCGAGTGAAATAGCACCAACACTTGGTGGATTAATTGAAGAAATAGGGAGCTTAGAAGTGGCATTTTTGTATGACGCACCAATGCGAGAAATGACGGTTAGTTAACTGTTTTTTGTAAATATGTTCCTAGAAAAATATGATGGATGTTAATTGAGTTAAATTAAATGAATTTCTTCAGGTTCAAGTTCTTCAAGGACGAAACTATCCAGCGGGTATCGGGGGAAGTCAAGTTCGTCTTGTTTTGCTTCCGTCAAAGAAGCAGAGACGTAAAACACGAGTTCGTCAAGGTTCATCACCACAGTATATGGAAAGTTTTTTATTACCTCGAGTTAATCCTGAAGATGTTAATGCAATGGGCGTAAGGCTAAGAGTTTATCTCTGGGGTGGTAGAATGCGTCGAGAACGACTTTTAGGTGAAGCTAGAGTTTGTTTTGATCAAATCAATCTTCAATTAGAAACCACACTTTGTCTGCCTCTACAGCCTCCACCCTCTTCACCGGTAATTTAATTTATTAATTTAATTATCATTATAGCATTCAAGTAAATTGTTTGTAACGATAAAAATTATTGAAATTAATAGGTTCAAGAATGGGGTACGACTACGAGTTTAACTCGAAGTGACTCAACCGGATCTCAACAGTCTGTACAGTCGTATGCATCTCCAACAATACCTCCTTACGGTAGTAGTATGAAGGGTGGAAGCATAGCTGAAATACTTATCGGTCTTGCTTACAATGGTACTACCGGTCGTCTTTCGGTAGAAATAATAAAGGGCTCACATTTTCGTGGTGGTGGTGGTAATGATACAAAACCACCAGATACATATGTTAAATTAACATTAGTTGACAGTAATAGCCATGAAATGGGTCGATGTAAAACTGGACTGAGACGAGCACAACCAAATCCACTTTACAATGAAACTTTTATATTTCAGGTTGCTTTGTTTCAGCTAGGGGATGTTACACTTTTTGTATCAGTATATAACCGCCGACGTTCAGCGATGGGTAAAAAAGGCCGTGAAATGATTGGTTGGCTTTGTCTTGGATTAAACAGTTCAGGGCCTGAAGAGTTACAGCATTGGAATGAAATGCGGATTGCAAGGCAACCAACTCAAGTGCAACGTTGGCACTCACTTTTACGTCCATAAATTACTATAAAATTTTGTAATTTATGGATAAATTTATTTAACTGGAAATAATTATTCCAGGTGTGACGATTGATTATTCGTCTGATTGTTACGAAATTCGTCGATATTACGACGAAAAAAATGATGATAAAGTTCTAAAACGGTGAGTTTTAGAAATTAAAATATTGTTTGCGATAAAATATCTTTATGAAGAATTTTTTACTGCCCAAAAAAGTCTTGAAGTTAATAAATTTAAATTGTCGTGAACTTTTTAATGAAGAATATATCGTGACTTTTTGTGTCAATAAAATATTTTGGCTGTGGGCAGCATTAGAGTTTTAACAATTTGTCATAAAATGACATAATTATTTGTTTTTGAAAAGTCGGCAAAGGCAACAAATAAACTTTTTATCATGTGAATAATATTATGAATTGTAAAAAGATAAATTCACTCGCCAAATTGAATTTAATTCATAATAGCACAAATATTACTATCTTTTTTCTCATTTTCTATCCATTTGTGCCTGATGCCAATAACAATTTTCACTTTTTCAATTTTACTTTTTGTGCCTTTAATCCTCTGATAAATGCTTGTTCATTGTGATTTTAATTCAGCACAATATCACAACATTCAAACATTGAGAAATAAAAAAGTACAGTTGTTTCAGTATTAATTTAATAATATTTATTGATCTGAATTTCTGCTTCAAGAAGAAGTAAAATTCGAAAAAAAAAAACATAAATAAATAATAAACATATTTTGAAACGTGCTAATTGCAGTACGTTGCGATTTAGTACATAACACTCAACTACGCACAATTCACATCTTGCACCTCATAAATGCAGATTGTGATACTATTTGGCTACAGTTATATGAAACATTTAATCTTGAGAAATGATTAATCAATTACATATTCAGAGCAGAAAAATAAGTAAATTAATAAGAAAATAATAATAATAATTTATATAATAATTCGAATTGTAATAATAATCTTAATTATAATGATAATGATAATAATATTGATTAAAATGATAATTATAATAAAACTAATATTAATAATAATGATAATATTAAATGTATTGGAAAATAGTATGATATCACGGCAATGTATTGCCAGAAACAAGAAACGAATGCTGTGAAAATTTCAGTAATTACAAATTCATAAATATTAAAAACTATATATTTATTATTTACCAAAATTTAGCATAAATTAATTATCATATTGTTATTTTTTTTCTCTCGATGTTATTAGTAAATAACATTGATAAAAACGTTCAGAAACATTGACTCATTACTAAAAATCGAAATAAACCATTCAATTGATGAAATAATTAAAAATGCCCTCGCAAATTAGTAATATTAGTCAACAAGAAATGAATTGTCTACATTTTTACTAAAAATGAATGTGATTAAATAACGTAATTTATCTAAAGGTAATATTGCTAAGAAAAATTTCGAATATTAGGATCTCAATTAGATCCTCGTACTTTAATTATAAGTGTAAAGGTGATCTATTTCTAACTAATTTAATCGCAAATTTTTTTAAACCCACACTTCAAAATATTAATTCCATTATTATTAATTATTTCTCTACTATCAGGTGGAGTTTTTTTGTCAATCTGTTGTTGTTAAATAGGTACGATGATAACGAAAAAAAAAAAAAAATTATAAAAGTTTGAGGAGCCAACCATATCGATTGTTGTTGGTTAAGTATGTTAATGGAACAATGTTGGATTTTTGTCCACGTTTTTTCTAAAGCACTCTTTCAATGTTATTTCATTGAAATTTGTCTACTGCACAAAATAAAACAAACAAAAAACTACCGTAATCAATGTTATTATTAACTAATTAATATTACATTTGTCGCATTTTGTAAAAAAAAAAAATGTATTTCGGTATTGCAAAAATGAATAAATCTACGATAGTTAATCGCATAAATTAGCATTAAAAATCATGTTGAGTATTTTTACCAATTTGTCTTTTGAATTATGGAAACGTTTGGTGGTATACACCATAGTTTAATTAATAACACTGGCCCACAAAAAAAAAGTGGTCTGTATTTTTAACCGGACTTACCGATCTTCATGTATTTCGACACCCTCAAAATTTTGAGTAAAATGCAAAAAAAACCCAAAAAAAAGACAAAAAATTGCGAAAAACTGCAGTCACAGCAATGAAAAAGTTTTTTTGGACCTAGATCACGTATGATTTTTATGTATTTCAGTTTACGGAATCTGAATTTAAACGTTTTGTAGCTCCTAGAGCCATCAAAATTTGAAAAAATTGCAAAAAACTAAAAAAAAAAATCATGAAAAATCGAGATTATCGAGATTAAAAAAATTTTTTGGATTCAGATTGAGTATGATTTTTATGTACTTTGTTCCACTGAATTTATATCTGAAGTTTTCTTGTCTCATTGAAGTTTTAAAATTAAAAAAAATTTCGAAAAATCGAGAAAATTGCAGTTATAAATATCAGAAACAATCTATTAAACACGATCGTTAATGACTTAGGTGTATCTTTATGGATGAAATATGATCTTAGAATTTAAAAACTGCCAAAATTTTCAAATCTGTAAAAAATAGCATGTAAATAGAAAGTACGGAACCATATTTTCGAGTTTCGGACTGTCTTTCGTTTGTATTGAACTTTTTTATCTTCAAATGAGCTACGCAGAGGGTTCGTTTTACGTTTTCTGTTTTCTTCTGGTATTTTTTTTTTTAGCATTCAGCAAAAAATTAACTAAAATTGATTAAATTTATTTCTATCAAAAAATCTTTTTAAAAACCATGCGAAGATAAGGAACGATCTTACGGATTTTAAGCTGTTATTCGCTTGTGTCGAACTCTTTTGTCTTCGAATGACCTCCGCAAAGGGTTTCTTTTTCACTTTCTGTTTTCATCGGGTACATCTCTCTTCAATGTCCAGCAATGATCTGCCATCATATTGACATATGATTCGGATTCAGCGCGTCGAAATACATAAAGATAGGTAGGTCCGATCAAAAGTACAAACCACTTTTTTTTTGTGGGCCGGTGTAATGGTAAGTTATAGTACGTGTAGAAACTCATTACAGTGGAGTCTCAATAACTTTGACTCCACTACTTAATCAAAGATTTCTAGAATCAGGATTAAAAAATACATGATAGAAGACGACCTATTCCAGAGCTTTTTTCTTGTAAAAAATGGCAGGAAATCGAAGTCAAAGAACAAAAAAAGTTGGAAAACACCTACATTTGATTAAAAGTCAGAATAAGCTAAAACTTCAATTGAAAAACTTGAATGTTAGATAAACAACATTCATCAAAATTAATTTTGCATTGATTATTTTATCGCAATTAATGAATGATGATAATTTAGTATATATTTTTTTTATTGAATAAAAAATCATACTTATAAAACATATTTTTCTAGCAGTTCTTGTTTTTTCCTGTTTATTATTGCTTCTTTAATTTCTTCTTGACTAGGTATAGAGCGTTGCGCGGTTATTTCTATTTCATTTTCTTCATCATCTTTACTTTCACGATAAACCCAACTACTGATCTTAATATCACGCTTACTGGACTCAGTTTCGCGCTCTAATGGTTCAAGAATTCCATCATCATCGTCTCTGTATCCATAGTAGTCAGCGTCGATGTCCTTCATTAATTCAGCTCGTGTTTTTTTAGGAGGTGCTGGTGGTTCTTGTTCGAATAATTCTCGTACTCCGGGTAACTCTTTGGCTGCTCCAAAATACTTGTATCCACGATTTCCAGGTACCTTAGTGATTTCAATTTTAAATAATTACTGTTTAGGGTACATACAAATTAAAAAAAAAAAAAAATAATAAATAATTACTTCACGTCCTTCATGATCTAGCATGCGTGGTCCAACTCTGGAATAATCTGGACCTCCAAGTTCTTTGATTTGCGCTTCCCAATGTTTTTTTTCTCTTAACAATTTGTTTATTTCATCATTAAGGTCACGAATTCGAAATTCACCAAGACCAGCATTTTGAATTTGTGCAACTTTTTTGGCAACTTCTCGAATTATTTGTAATCTCCATTTTTCTGCCTTCCTTAAATCCCGACATTCAGATGCCAAGTAAGGTCTTCGCTCTGGTTCTTTTTTAAATCCATCTGTATTTTGTGCTGCTCTCCAACGAGCTAATGTTGTCATAGCCTTTTCAGCATTACGAGCCTAAAAATGAAAAAATGTTTAGAAATCATTCATTTATCAATTTATCACAAAGAAAAATTAGCAAGTGCCAATGAGGCAGAGTAACCTATACTAGCTCAAAATATTTTTCTGATGAGTTTAAATCTAATTAATATCAAGCTAGTAGCTCACTTTTTTTAAAATGAACTTCAGAAATTTTTTCAGAGTAATGAATATATTTTAAACACTCATTTATCAGAGTAGTAAAAATATATGGCAGTAACACATCTTTACTCCAGATTACTCAACTCTGCGACATACTGTACTCCTCTAAAATAATTGAATAACTTAAAAAAAAAAAAAAAATTTAAAAAATTCTAAATTTTTGGTTGATTTTCAACGAGTTGTAACTCTGAGGAAAATGATCGTATAGCAAAATAAAAAAAAATAAAATTGTAGCTCTAAACATCTAGTTTTCCGATACGACCACAAAAATTTTTTTTTTTCATGTTTGGATCTAGAGAAATCCTATGCACGGAGAAAAAAATATCGTTAGAATAAGGGTACGTGTTGTTATTCTGACTATACGCTGTGTAGTCATTTTTTTTAGAGGTACGCTGTATAGCCAATTCAGCTATCCAGCGGATCATCAAAATGACGATCCGTAACATTATTTTAGCGTTACATTTAGTCAATTCAACTAGACAGATCCTCACGTTAACAAAACAGTTGCCTGTTTTGACGAAACTACATATATTTACAAGAGCTATTCACTGTATGCTTAAGTCAAACAAATGAATCCTTAAATCAGAAATCCGGATCGTTATTTTAAGAAAACGTCATTTGAGGATACGTTGGATAGTCATTTTAACAATATTTTTTTTTCCGTGTATATCTATATACAGTGAAAATTTTTTTTTCTAATTTATTAAATGATTTTATTGGAGTACAGATTGCACAGAGCTGAGAAATTTTGAGTACAGCTTTGTTTTTGTCGAATAAAATATTATTGAACAAAAAAAAATTGAATAGAGTTTCTTAAAAACTCGCCATCACTTTTAATGTACTATTGAATAAAGATAATCATTGAATACAGTTGGAATTGAGTAAAGTTTTTTTTTTTTAAAGTTATTCTATTATTTTAGTGGAGTACAGTATGTCACTGAGTTGAATAATCTGGAATAAAGATGTGTTACTGCCAAATATATCATCTCTAACAATTCATATACTTGAAAAAAAAATAAAAATAAAACAATGCACATAAGCATCTTCAAGATCTTTATTCGTGACATCGAATTTCATTACATCATTAAGTAATTAGTGTAATAAGAAAAATCGATAATTAAAATGACACTGAAGTCGACAGCTATTAAAAATTCTTTTAGAATTTTATAGTAATTAAATTATTATAAAAAAATTTATGACACTGAAGTAGCAGACCTCTAAAAATTTTTGATTTTTTTTTATTAATTAAATTACAACTACAAAAAAATTTTTTAAATTAACAGCTGATGGCTAACTTAAGTATTATTAATTAAAAGTTAATTTCAAAATTTATTCATCCCGGTTATGTGAATTAAAAATTTATTTTCCATTTAAAATGACTAAGTATATCAATATTTATTTTTTTCATTTTTAATTTCGGGAAAAAAATGAAAAATATTTTTTTGAAAAAATTTGTAACCTTGTTTTTATATGACAAAAATTAATACTTTAGTTAAATTTACTTACCATTATTGTTTATCTTGTTAATATTATTTATAACGTATAAGCACAAATTGTCACGTTTACTATCGTTGTTATTGTGATTTGTTTACGATTAATGATAATAAAGATAGTCGAGCCGGCACCTTTCTTGGGATTTATTTGTAGACTAGGGCGCTCCTTGTTCATAACTTGAACTAAAAGTATCTCTCATTTTATTTTCTATACCAACAGTTAAGAAGTTAGAAATTAACAGAAATTTGAAAGCAAAAATTACAGAGTAAACAATTATGAATTAACAAACTTTTAATGAAAATTTTTACTGATGCTTTTTTATATGGATAGATTAATTGAAATATTATTATCAGCTCCAGCAAATATCATTATAATATGGTAAAAAACATTAAAACTATGACCGGTGAATTTTGTGATTACTTGTAATTGTAAGTGTAGTATGTCACTTTATTCGTGTAGGATTTAAAAGATTAGTGCCTCATAGTTTCGTCTCCATATACCCACATGGTATATTTTTAATGTATAATAATCATTACTTCAAAGTAAATTTAACTCCTAACCTGTAGTTTAATGTAAAATATTTAAACATTTAATTCTAATGAAGTATTATGGCCGGCACTTATAAAAATTATATGAAACTATTGGAATCTTGGCCTGTAGATAAGTCTAAAACTGGAAGGTAATTTTTTTACAATATTGTGCAATAATATTTTTCAATGATGAAATTTTCTTTTTGAATTATGATTTATTTTTAATAATACAAAATATGATACTGAAGTTGACAGATATTGAAAATTTTTTCAGAATTTTATAGCAATTTAATTATTATTAAAAAGTTTCACATGTGAAAATTAATAAAAATTACAAGTGAACATTTTTGGAAGCATTTTTTTATTGTAATTGATTTGTTAAAAAAATTTTTTAAATCAACAGCTGACGGCTAACTTCAGTGTTATCCCAAAATCAAAAATAGCAAAGGTTCAAAAGTTATCGAAATGATTCCAAGATTTAAAAAAATTATTGAAATTCATTTTTTTTTATTCATATTGAACTTATGAGCCTGAAGTTAGCAGACACTTGACAATTTTTTGATTTTTCTTGAAAAATGAACTAGGCATAGAAAATTGTTTATAAAAATGTAATTTATAATTTTTCAGAACTTCTAAAGATTAAATTTTTAAATAAAATTTTCTTGCTATAATTTGTTTGTTAAAAAAATTTTAAAAATGATCAGATGTCTCAACTTCAGTGTCATTTAAAATTCTGTATTTATTATTTTTATTGTTACTGTATTGTGCTAATATTTATTTTAATTTTCAGAGATTTGGGGCAGTACATTAGAGATCGAATAAAATTAGAATTTTCTACTAATAAAACACGAAGTCAAGCTGAAAAAGAAGAGTGTGATCGTAACTACACAATTCTTCAAAGAATATCATCTAATCATTACGCAAAATTATATCCTCGAAAGCTTAATAGTTCAGGAACTGGTTTAAATTACGAACAGTGTAATTGCGCTCTAAGCCCTGAAATATTAGAGCATTACCAGGGACAAAAACGTAATATTTTTCAAAGAATATTAGACTATGCTGCAAAACATGATAATAGAAATGAACCAACTAGTACTAAATAAATTACCTTTGAAGCTGGGTGTAAGGTATTTTTCTCAAGTTGCTGAGAAACTATCAGAAAAAGTATCTACTCGACCTCACACACCCGTTATGGTAAATGAAGTGATTAAATATTTAAAGCCTTCAGCTGGTGAGACATTTGTTGATATGACTTTTGGTGCAGGTGGCCATTCAACTCGAATTATTGAATCTGCACCAAATATTAAAATTTATGCGTTAGATAGAGATCCGGTTGCTTATAACTATGCTCAGGCTATGGCAGAAAAATATCCTGGACAAGTTATACCATTACTTGGAAGATTTTCGGAGTTACCATCATTATTGAAAGAACAAAGAGTTTTGCCAAATAGCATTGATGGTTTTATTTTTGATTTCGGCTGCTCTTCTATGCAGTTTGATGTTGCAGAGCGGGGTTTTGCTTTATCAAAGGATGGACCTCTTGATATGCGAATGGATGGATTTCGATGTCCAGATGAGCCGACTGCTGCTGATGTATTAGAAAGATGTACTGAACAAGATTTAGCTCGTATAATAAAGTATTACGGAGAAGAAAGACAATATAAAAAAATAGCTCGTGCTCTTATTGAAGCAAGATACATGTTTCAAAGCTTGAAAACAACTAGAGAGCTTGCACGTCTAGTGGAGTCTGTTCTTGATAAAGATTTTCGAACTGATAGACTTGGTAGATTTGCTCACTCAGCTACTAAAGTGTTCCAAGCATTACGAATATTTGTTAATAATGAATTAAATGAAATAAATTATGGAATATTAATTGCTGAAAAATATTTAAAAATCAACGGACGTCTTATTACAATATCTTTTCATTCACTTGAAGATACTGTTGTAAAACGTCATTTGTCTGGTAACATAACTGATAATGCTGCTAATATTTCACCAATGAGATTTCAAAATTATGGAAAAACTTTTTCTCACGGTCAAGTTGTGGATATGACTGAATCACCATGGACAATGCTTCATAAACATGTTATACTTCCTAGTGATGAAGAAATTGATGAGAATCCTCGATCTCGGTCGGCTAAATTTCGAGCAATAGCAAAAGTTAAATAACTTTATGTTAATTGTCATCTATTGTAGATATTGTAATAAAGTTAATAACATTGTTTGATATTTCAAAATATTTTGTCTTTTTATTACTATATTTTTATTATCAACATTATAAACTGTCTTTTATAAAATTATAAATTGTGCAAAAATATAGATTTAATCATCATTATTCTACAGAGGAAGAACAAGTGATAGTTTTTGTGGATGGAGGATTTTTAAAATAATCCTTCAATTTCATCTGTTTCATTATTCCAATCCATATCATAAATTGCTGGTCTTGTTGCTAAACCAGGCATCATCATAATCTACAAAAAAACAAGTTAAGTATTAAAAATATATTTTAACTTATTAATAAATCATCGTACGAAGTATTTCAGATCCCAGTAAATATAATTAAAATAAGTGATTCAGGTTGTTATGGATCAATTCTTTTTTATGTCAATTTTTTTTATTTTCAATTCAGCGACGTTTCGCCATGGATCATGGCTTCTTCAGGCATCTAATACATACAAAATTATTACACATTAGCAATATTATACATAATATTTAGTTAAGATTTATTTGAGCTGTATAATTGACGAAATTTAATGTAATAGTTCCATAATTATTATCTTAAGAAATAATAATTATTTTGAGTTGTATAGTTATGTCATATCATCTATGTTATTTATTTACCACATGACTAACTTCAATTTTTATTTTGTTATTTATATTATTTAATGTTTTTTGAAAAGATTTTTTTTAGAAAAATTTTTTAGAATTTTTTAAAAAAGATGTTTTTCTTTTTGTTTTTAAAGAAATTTTGTAAAAATGTTATGTATAATGCGTATAATATTGCGAATGTGCAATAATTTTGTATGTATTTGATGCCTAAAGAAGCTATGATCCATAGCAAAACGTCGTTGAATTGAAAAAAAAAAAAAAAATTGACATAAAAAAGAATTGATCCATAACAACCTGAATCACTCATTAATAAATAATAATTGAAATGATAATTTACCTCTCCCACCATAGGTACAACAAAACCTGCTCCAACGGATACAAATATATCAGTAATTTCAAGTGGGAATCCTCGAGGTGCATTTTTAATTGCTGGATCACCAGTTAATGAGTTAGAAGTTTTAGCCATACACAATGGATATTTGCTGTATCCTAATTCATTGTATCGTGCTATTTTGTCTTTAACTTTATCAGCTAAAATAATTTCACCAGCTCCATACATCTTAGTAGCAATTATTTTAATTTTTTCTTCAATGCTGATGTCTAAATCGTAGAGAAGTTTGAAATTACTGGGTTGTTTAACTGCTTGAATAACAGCGTCGGCTAGATCCAGTGCTCCCTCTCCACCTTTAGCCCAGTGAGTACAAATAACAGCTTGCAAAGCACCATTTTTGAGAGCTGTTTCTTTAACAAGATTTAATTCCGCTGGAGTATCTGTAGCATGGACATTTATAGCTACAATAACAGGTACGCCAAATTGATTTCCGTTTTCAATATGTTTAATCAGATTTGGTAATCCCTTTTCAACGAGATCAAGATGCTCTTCTAAATACTCTTTTTGTAAAGGTGCTCCAGGAGTAACAGTTGGACCACCACCGTGCATTTTTAAAGCTCTTACAGTTGTTACCAGAACAACTGCACTAGGTACTTGGCCTGAAGTACGACATTTAATGTCAAAGAATTTTTCCATACCGATATCAGAACCAAAGCCAGCTTCCGTTACAACAATACCATCAGCTCCAACAAGTTTCAGAGCGAGTTTATCGGCAATAATAGATGAACATCCATGAGCAATATTTGCGAATGGTCCTGCGTGTACCAAAATTGGAGTACCTTCCAAACTTTGCATCAAGTTTGGTTCTATTGCGTCTTTTAAAAGAACGGCCATAGCTCCAGTCATACCCTGTTAAATGTTTTAATTGTAATAATTTAAATAGCTAAAAAACTAATGCAAAAATTAAAAGTAAAAACTTACAAAATCTTCGGCAGTTAATGGTTCTCCACTTTTTGAAAATGCGACAACAATATTACCGAGTCTTTTTTTCATGTCCTCTACATCAGTGGCCAGTGCGAGAATAGCCATAATTTCTGATCCAACAGATATGCGGAATGATGTTTCTCTAGTGATACCCTTTTCGGTTGGACTTTTACCAACGGTAATTTGTCGCAAAAATCTATCGTTTAAATCCATAACTAAAATAAAATAAATTTCATAATGTATTATTTTAATCATTATCTGTAGTTTAAATTTAAATAATTATTCATTACAGTACCTCTGGGCCAAATAATTCTTTCGGGGTCGATATCTAATCGAGAAAATTTAGTGATTTCGTCTTCAGTTAATGAATTTGGATCAGTCTTATTGATTCCAAGCTTTTCAAGTCTTCTCAATTGAATTTTAGAGAATGTTCTCACTCCTTTGACAGTAGGTACAAGTCTACTATAGAGCGCTTTGTCTGTTTGAGTAGATTCGTGGAAATATCGCGCATCAATTTGTGCAGCAAGAAGGTTGTGAGCTGTTGATACAGCATGAATGTCACCAGTCAGGTGTAAATTAAATTCTTCCATGGGAATAACTTGCGCGTAACCACCACCAGCAGCTCCACCTTTGACACCAAACGTTGGACCCATACTTGGCTGTCTGAGAGTTGCAATTGAATTTTTATTGCGATGAGCTGTCAAAGCTTGAACTAATCCCAGAGTTGTTGTGCTTTTACCTTCGCCAAATGGTGTTGGAGTAATACCAGCGACAACTATTAATTTTCCATCTTTTTGATCTTTCAAACGGTTCAACAGATTTAAACTTATTTTAGCTTTTTTTGAACCATAAGGACTGATTTCATCCGGAGTAATGCCAATTTCATTGGCTAAATAAACAATTGGTTTGGGTTCTTGACTTCTAGAAATTACAATATCACTCGGGACAGGATTTTGAATTTTTAATGGCAAGGAACGAATATTCCACGTAGTACTGATAAGTTTTTCAGCTGATCGTTTTGCTGATATTACTGTATTTTTCATTAACATTGCTACAGTCATTGGACCAACACCACCTGGAACTGGAGTAATGTATGAAGCAACTTTAGCTGCCTCTGCATATTCAACATCACCAACCAACCGTTGTCCTGACTTTTTAGTAGCATCTAGAAAAATAATCATGAAATATAATAATAATTGTTGTTTAATTCATTGAAGAATAAAATTTACCTGGGATAGAATTAATTCCACAATCAATAACAACTGCTCCAGGTTTTATCCAAGAGCCTTTCACCATTTCAGGTTGGCCAATACCTACGACAAGAATATCAGCCTGGGATACCTAAACATTAAAAATAATTATTGTTTACAATTTATTTAATTTTATAAATATGTAATAATAATAATAATAATAATAATAATAATAATAATAATAATAATAATAATAATAATTTTTATTTAAACTTACAACTGATGGTAAATTTTTAGTTTTAGAGTGACAGACCGTTACTGTAGCATTTTGCCATTTCAACAACTCTGCTACAGGCGTACCTACAATTTTACTTCTACCCAAAACGACAGCATTTGTTCCAGCAATAGTAACTCCACTCCTTAATATCAAAAATATTATTATTTTTAGTATAATATTTAATGAATTATCGAAAAAAATTAACATTTAATTTAATTTATTTACTTTTTTATAAGCTCAATGCAACCATTCGGAGTACAAGGTAGGAATCCAGACATATTTCCAATAGCTGCTCTGCCTTCATTTATGGTGTTAAGTCTGCAAACATTATTATCGTTGTTAAAAATAGGTAAGTTTTAAACTAAAAATATTATTACAATTTTATTGGAATAAATTTTCTTACCCATCAACATCTTTTTCAGGTATTACAGCGTCAGTGATCAAATCAGAATTTATTTTATTGACACTATCAAGTGGCATTTGTACAATAATACCATGAGTTTGAGGATCATTATTTAATTTACGAAGTTTACTCATAAGTTCCATTTCGGTAGTGGTGTTGGGAAGCTGGACGTGAGTAGCGTTGATTCCAATTTCAGAAGCAGCTTTTATTTTCATACGAATGTAGACATTTGAATCTTCTCGGCCACCGACTTGAACAATTGCTAATCCCGGTGAAAAATCGGGCAGTTTTGACTTTATGTTCATTACATCTTTCGCTAATGACTCGCGAATTTCTCTGAAAATTATTTATTTTATAAATTTTTTTTACTCAATAATATTATGACATTAAAGTTAGCAGCCACTTGATAATTTTTTAATTTTATTTAACAAACAAATCTTTTCTGAAAAATTATTTTTAAAAAATTGCATTTATAATTTTTTAAAATTTCTGAATACCCATTTTTTTGTCTATAATTTATTTGTTAAAGAAAATAAAAATCGTGAAATAACAGCTAAATTTAAATGGAAATAAATTTAGCAGATATTTAATAATTTTTACAAATAAATTATGGCAAACACAATTAGGAAAAAAAATTGATGTTTAGAAATTTTAAAAAATTAAAAATGCAATTTTTTAAAAAATAATTTTTTGGAACTAATTTTTTTGTTAAATAAAATTTAAAAATTCTCTAGTGACTGCTAACTTTAATGACATTAAAGTTAGCAGCCACTTGATAATTTTTTAATTTTATTTAACAAACAAATCTTTTCTGAAAAATTATTTTTAAAAAATTGCATTTATAATTTTTTAAAATTTCTGAATATCAATTTTATTTTCTCATTTATTTTTACCATAATTTATTTGTTAAAAAAAATTCTAAAAATTAATAAATATCTGCTAAATTAATTCTCATCTAAATTTAATGTCATAATAATAATCAAGAATAATTAGATTACTATAAGTTTGATTAATTTGATGAAGAATTCACATTCAAGGTGAGAATATTATCCAATTATTTATAATTAAGCATTTTTAGTTTAATTGTAATATAATTGATTATTAATTGCAATTATGAATGATAAAATGTTATTTTTTGTGTTTAGTATATTATTTTAAATCACTAAAATATTATTGACAAATAATAAAAACTTACTTGGCGAGATTAGTGCCAGAGAGCACAATACCACGTGCGTCGACTGCCATTCCTCTGTTGAAAAATCTACAAGTATGATTGATTAATTGCAATGTATTGTAATATGTTGTAATAAACTTTGCCAATAATTTACTCGTCACAAATAATGTAATTAAGTAGCATCAAAGAGCATAAATGTATTATATTTAATATAGTTGTCACGTGAGTTACAGCGGTCGAATAATGGAATTGAGTTAGTGACAAGACCGGTTTACTATGTATGTATGTTTAATCTACATGGAGGTTATATAGAATACTATCTCACATATGAGATCTCACATACGTATATCTAAGTGATGAAAGTATGCGTGAATTCTGGAGCGGGTCGTATTAAATCTATTAGAGGTATATTATGTTCAATGTTCAATACTTATACTCTACATTGGTTTAGGACATCAAGTCAGATATAGATTAAGATAGTGGAAATATTTGTTTTGTTTGCTATTTGTTTATTTTTCTTCTTTATAAAAAAAAATTAAAATGATAAACATATTCAAGAGTTGTATTTACACACTCATAATGAAAATTTTCCATCCATTGAAAAAATAATGTTCTTTGAATTTTTCTTTTTAAAAAATTTTTGTCAATAGTTAAAAATATTTAATTAACTGAAAAATGTAGATTATTTTAATTTAAATTGTAAGCTGTATTTTTTTTGGTGAAAAATTGAGTACGTTTAAAATAAAATCGGTGCAATTAAAAGACATCTGATAATTTTTAAGATTTTCCTTAAAAAATAAAGAAGAAGTGTAATAAAGAATTTCACTTGTAAAAATTTTAAAACGTTATTAATGCGGTTTATTTTTAATATTTTCTTGGTAGCAATTTTTTTGTTAAAAAAAAAAAAGCAAAAAATTTTATGACAAAGTGATAATACTGAAGTTTAGCGGTCAGCTGTCAATTTTAAAAATTTTTTTAATGAAAATTAACTTAGCAGATAGTTGATAATTTAAAAAATTTTTGTAACAAATAAATTATGGCAAAAAAATTGACATTTAGAAATTTAAAAAAGTTACAAATGTAATTTTTTAAAAATAATTTTTTGGAAGAATTTATTTGTTAAAAAAAATTAAAAAATCGTCAAGTGACAGCTAGCTATAATGTCATATTTTTTTAATAAATTAATTACAATAAAAAAATGCTTCTAAAAATTTTCACTTGTAATTTTTATTAATTTTCACATGTTAAACTTTTTAATTCAATTTATTTTTAATAATTTAATTGCTAATATAAAATTCCAAAACAATTTTTAATATCTTTCTACTTTAGTGTTATGACAAAGTGTTAATATGTTGGTTTCATTATAAAATCAGGTTTTTACTTATTTAGAAATTTAAAGTAATTACTAATAATTCGATTTTAATTATCTAATCATTCACGGTTTTCAGAAAAAACCACAATTACCTTCTGAAAGTAATTTTTTCACTTAACGCAAGTAAATTATTTTTGACACATTAAAAAAATGAGTTTTTTTTTAAAGTTTTTTACTTAACGGGAATAGCCACCATGAGGATAAAAAAATAGGTGATTTTCGAGAATTTTTTTGACTGGGATAATAAAAAAATTTAGGAATCGGTCTTTTTTTTGTTTTATAAAGTATACATTGAAGGTCATTCTCCTAAATTTTGATTAAAAAATATCTTGTTGTTACAAAGTTATAAGCATTTTTTTGGAGCACCAAAAAAATTTCCCCCACCACGGTGGGATCTCTAGCTCAAAAATGGATTATCTAAAACAGAAAAACCAAACTGCGTTATAATCTGCATGCATGTGGTTATCGTTCCACGTAGAAGATTTTGAAAATTTAGATTTAAAAAAAAATGGCCGGTCCCATCTTTTTCTCGCATCGCACTCACGGCGAGAAACGGTACTATCCTTGTTGCACTCGTGATGATAAAGCTAATTGCAGTTTTATGTTTTTCTTTCAAACAAATGAGAACTTCGAAAAAAACACTCTGATACAAAATAGATAATGAAAAATTTTTTACGTAACAGAGCGTATTTCAAAAATCTTCTTTGTTCAGAAGAGAATTGAAAAGCTGCAATTATAGGAACCCGGCTCTTAAAAATTTTTTCATTTTTTTGGATTCAAACAGCCTTAAAAAATCTTAAACATCAAAAAGTTTCAAAATCCCCTACGTGCAACTTTAGCTACTGAATAGACGAATATGGAAAAAAAGTTGCAAATCGGTTCATATTTATGCAAATTACAGATCCCACCGTAGTTCAAAAAAAGTTTGGAAAATCCAAAAGTGTACGCCTCATAATCTCATCTTTCACAATAAAATTGATTAAAATAAAATAAAATAAAAAGCAAAATATTAAAAAAACAGAAAACTCTGCTATGGTTTAGCGGCGCCATAACTCTAAGGCGAGGAAAAAAAATACTATAATAAAATGTGTAGATAGATATACAAAAAAATCCACAGGCATATATTAGTATTTTATCAATAATAATTTAACGACATTTAATTGAACGCTCATATTAATTGAGAAAGTCCGTCGTGTATTACTTTAGATAAAAAAAAACAAAATTATTCCGATACAATCATTTTTTCGACCAATTTCTCTGCCACATACACTCATCCATACACGGACGTCCGGAAAAGATTATGTTTAATGTTATTATTTACTATGTTGATCAAAAAAATTGTTATTGATATATATTTATGCGCCTGACAAATTATTTGACTTGATATAAGTGTACTTAGATTAACCTGTAAGTGCGATATAAATAACAAAAAATCAATTTCAGTTTCGAGAAAACAGCTTTTTTTGAAATGTCAAGAGTAGAGCACAACCTCAACGCTTCGCTTATGAGGTGCGCAAAAGTAGTTTCGAAGAAAACGCGTTTTCGTTGGAGCGCCGCGCGTGCAATGGTCATTTGACACGCTGTTACAAAAATGACTATAACTCGAAAAATATTCAAAATTTTCATATAAAACTTTAGATACATATTTTTGAATGTATGAACTTCAATTTAATTAAAAAAATTTTTTTTTTGTAATTTCACAGTGGCTCTTCCCCTTACATCGCTACACAGAAAGGAAGAAAGTCTTAAAGAAGATTGAAAATTTCTTGAATGAAGTTAAAATTTCTTGAACAAAGTTAAATTTTTTTAAGGCAAGAAAATTTCTTCTTACTCCAAAATAACTTCGGTCTTCCTTGCAATTTTCTTGATTTAAGAAATTTTTTTTTTCTGTGTATAAAAATAAAAAAATAAACATTATTAAACTAAATCCTTTAAATGCAATTGATATTTCGCCTCAATTTAAAATTCAATTTAATCATTGACTTTTATTTTATAGTTATTATCAACGTTAACAATCAATATTTAATGATCGCTTTAATAGACCTTAACTGACATTTAAGTTTCTAAGCTACTAAAACGGAAATTATTATTCAGGTCATTAATATTTATTTAAAAGATTTAACGTAATTTACAAACCTACAAAGTATATTTTATTAATATTTCTAAATAGTTGAATTTATAAATAACCGGTCAGGTCACAATGATTATTTAATTGACTATTTAAAACAAATGCTTACTTGCAAACTTTCAGTATTCGTGAAGTCATATAACAATTTTATTAAACAATAAGTTGGTGGTTACTGAGATATGATGTATGTATTTCGAATTGTTGACTGAGATTGAAAAAAAAATATTTTCATAAAAAACATAACTCATTTATGTTTATTATTGCTCAAAAGGTTGTGTAACCTTTAATCACAGTATGATAAACTTTGAACTAATTGATGGCTAAAACTAATCTTACACTTTTTAACTTTTTCTTCTTGTCCATTGATAACAATTATGTTTATTTTTCAATGTGGGTTAATTTCAACATTATTAATAAACTCTTGAGACGATTTAGTAAAATAGATATTTTTAACCGCTTTATCCATATATGAGACCGATATTTTAATGAATTAATAGCCGGTCTATAATAATTAATAAATAGATATAGTACTGCATCAAAATTCTCAGTTATAATAAATATTCGTCGATATGATAATATTGTACTGAATTCATACGATTAAGAATAAGATTTAATTCAAAAAAAGGTTAATGAAAAGTTATTTGATGGATACTGTTAATAAAAATGACAAGTTTTAGTTTTAATTGTTTTTTTTATTAATATCATTTTTATAAAATTAGATTTTTTATAGAAATTTTAGAAATAAAAATGTTTTTTTTTCTCACTTCAAATGATCCTGCTAGGAGTTTTGCATTCAACGCAGACACATCTTTTTCCGAGGGCTCGCCGGACATGAAATGAAGTCACAATGGCAGAGTTTTTAATATTTTTTTTTCAAAAATTTCAGTAATTCTTTATTAAATATGCATCTTTAAGAGAGTAAAAAGTTTGAATTAAATATTTCATTTTTTATATTAAAAAAAATTGTTAAAAATAGGCCATTTTTTCTGGAGGAAATCTCCATGTGAACCTTCAAGATTGATTGAACACCATATGAAATTAATTGTTAAGTCAAATACATTGTACGTAATATCGAATAAATGAAAGTCTGTATTGATTAGAGTAACTTTAACTAACGATATTGACATATTTAAAATCTATATAGTTCGAAGCAAAGTTTAACTCGTTTCATTCTATCCTTTGGCTCGTCTTGAAATTAGTATATATTCACTAGTATATAGTGTATAAAAGCTTGTAGACTTCTTGTTACTTGACTAGTTAATTAATTCTAGTGATTTAAGATGACAACGCTCCTATGAATTTACAGATTGAAATAGTAAATACTCGAGAGAGATAAAGTAAGAGATTGGAGTTTCCTTTCACTAAATTGGTGGCTCTTATGAAATTGCAGAGAGAGAGAAAGAGAAACTTGGTCAATCAGACCTTAAGACGTGTTCTTAAATGGATCATTAAAATTCAATATAGCCGATTAAGTAATTTTGAATAAAAAAAAAAGTAAATTTGAATCAAGAAAATAATTTTGAAGAATGTTTTGGTCTGGATTTGAGTAGAACAATTCTGAAACTAACAAATTTTTCTTGGATACATTAATTTTTACTTGATTCAAGGATTTTTTTTCTATTTAAGACAATAAAAATCTTCAAAATTATTTTTTTGATCCAAGAATTCTTCTCTTATTTCAAGTTCATTTTTTTTTTTTCAGGTAGAAAATAGTTTTCAATTTTTTAAAGTAAAGTTTATTTCTTGAGTATTGTGTATAAAAATGATCTAGAACTCAACTTCTAAAAAGGAGAAAAATGAAAAAACATTTGTTATTTATTTATTTTTTTTTTTCAATAAAATAAGATTATTAATATTAATTTTAATACTTTTATACTACTTTATATAGGAGGATCTCTATTCACGTAATTTCTAGAAACTAAGATAGTTTAGGTAGCCTTAGTATTTCAAGTTGCCAAGATAGTTAAAGCATAAAGGGTTACGCGAAGTAACAAAATCTTTGGGGGATAACTGGGGTCGCGGATGATCGGGGGCGGAGAAAACGGAGATTCGACATCGACCAACAGGGTATTAGGAGAACACCCTATCCGAATTTCCGTGAGCTAACTACTTCGAATGTCTACGGAATTCCGTCTTGGTATGGTCTTAAGCTCTAAACTTTTCAGCGGTCAATTGAATGAAAAATATGTCTCTTTCATAATAATTCACGTAGTTGGTGTTTTATGAATAACTTTTTTTTTTAATTACATTTACATAGAAAAATTATCTATTTCTAATGAAAGCAAAGTAATTTTTAATGCACTTTTTTTATAATCAGTTTTTTGATAGATGCTCTGATGGAAAATCTATCTTTAAGAAAAATGAACTAAAATAATTATTTTGAAGCAAGCTGACTGCCTTATATCAAGAATGTATTTTCTTAGCTTAAAAACTATGGAATCAATTCTGATCGATAATTGTTGTGACTTGAGCGAAATTAGAAAGTATATTATTTTTGATCGGTAAGATCCAATTCTTCAATCAAGAATAATTTTTTTTTAAGTAAAAATAATCTCTTTTTTTTTTATTTAATTTTAGAATGTGATTTTAGCTTGAAAAAATTCGAAAACTATTTGAATTTTTTTTTCAATTCAAATAGTTTTTTCTTGTCTGTTTAAAAAAAAAAATCCAAACAAAACTTTTAAAAAAATTCAGTTGATTAAATAACCTTTTTAAGGTTTTTAAAAACAAATGAAATTTTTACGATAATTATCTATCGAGTAACTCAGAAATGATTCAGTTTATTAATGTAGCAACTCAATCAGTTTTAAATTGCGATAAACTCTTAAGAATACTGTTTATCTCATTCAGAAGTTTAATTATCATTCATTAAAAATTAAAAGTAAAACGGTATTTTTGAACTCAAGTTTGTTTCATTAAATTTTTCTCATTGTTATGAAAGTTTTTGAAATTGGTTGATTGTTTTTAGTGTTATGAAAACAAATGTTTAACTAAAAAATTTTTTAATTTTTATTTGTTTCGATTAGTGGCAATGATCGTAAATTCTGATGAATCGAAGATTGAACTGCAAAATTATTATTAAATACGATTAATTAAAAGTTTATCATATAGAGTAGGTATAATGTGAGCATAATACTCAAAAGATCTAGTAATTATTCTTAATCTGATTGTGTTAACTAAACTTCTGTGAAATGAAATGACCGTATTAATAGCATTATCCAACGTTTTCAATCATCTTCCAAGAAATTAATGGGCATCTGGCACTCCTTCGTATCTAGACGATATCACGAAGGGCTTACCCTGGACATGAACAAAGATTTGCGCGAGAAATTGAAGAGGATGAGAACATACAAAATGTCGAGATTGGACGCCGGCAATAAATAGATGATTGAAGCCGCCCGTTGTGACGACGGAAGGGATATGAAATTAATACGAGGCTATCGAAATTTAGGGGGTGGTGTTTCTCACTAGCATACGCTATAGAGCCTCGACCTCTTTGCTTACTAAAGGTATTTCTGGAATCCTTAGGCCGACCAACCGGAAAGACCCCTTCCACCCGAATATTAGGGAAATTGGATGGGGTCTTCGTGTTTGCTGGATAATATCCAATAAGTAACTTATCGGTAATAATCATAATACCGATATTTTACACTTTGGATTACAGGAATCAGCTAATAATTATCATATTTTATATTTAATTACATTTAATGAAAATAATTTTTACATTAATAAAAAAAATTTTTTTTTTTAATTAAAAAAAAAACATAATAACTTTTATGAATTTATATCTTTTATAGATTTACTTTAAGATGAAAAAATATGATTGGTCTAAAAGTCCTTGCTAAGAGGGTAAGAAGATTGTATAAGGGGACTGTATGTTTGGTAGTAAACTCAAACTGCCTCTAGGGTAGAAGCAAGAAAGATAACTTTATTCGAGTGAGTAAGATGAAGTCAGGGGTTGATTGGGTGACCAACTTATCTACCCCATTCGATCTCGATGTCTGATTTTCATGAAATTTTTTATATTTTTATTTTCAATATGCGACTGTTGGTTTTTAGGTAATAAAATTGTATTGAATAATAAATACTTTTTATATTTTTGAAAATAATATTATCTAATGATGGACAGTAAAAATGATGAATATAAAATAATTATTAATCATAATAATTACATACGAACATTTCCACGTATATTTTATAAGCAATTTCAAATAATTATTTTGTTGACCAGATATATAAAATTGTCTAGAATTTATTAGCGTTGCTTGTCTGACTCAAATTATTATGTCAAGTTTTTCTTTATTTCTCTACCGTTAGACGCAATCAGTGGTATTAAATCGTGGAAAAAAGTTCGAGGCACTCAAAGGGGTAAATTAAGATTAATAAACTCGTCATACTTGAAATCAACTGTCTTTGTGATGACTTTGATTTTGATGAAGATAATTTTCTAAAATGATATAATTATAGTTAATGCTAAAAAAATGATTAATTTGAATGCACAGAAAAAAAAATTAACTTGAATCAAGTAAATGATTTTAAAGAATTTCATCTTCTTGATTTGAGTAAAAAAATTCTTAAACTAAGAAATTTTTCTTGGTTTAAATTAATTTTACTTGATTCAAGAATTTTTGGTCTTGAATCAAAACAATGAAACTTTTCAAAATTATTTTCTTGGTTTAAGAATTTTTTTCTTGATTTAAGTTAATTGTTTTTTTTCAGTGTGTGGCTTCGAGTAAGCTTGAGTTGAACATGATTCACAGCTAAAAATGATGATCACAGTATCCTTAAATGCAAAAGGGTGGTCGTGAAAAGGAAAGTTTAGGGTGGTACAAGCCATTTAGGAGCCTTATTGGTCCACGAAGTCTTACGTACAGCGATATTGAGTTATGCCCATAACGAACGTCTCGTCCTTAGAGCATTCGGGAATCCTCTCGGACTTTGCGGTGGCTTTGACGTTCTAAAACCTTTCTAGAAACTTGGGTGAAGAGGGTAGATACCCTTCAAAGACCGTAATTAATATTTTTTTTAAGTTACATTTTTTAATTATATAAATTTTTTTATTGGTATTTTACATTACATGATATGTTTGACACCATAATATAATTTCAAATATTCACATATATTTAATTTTTTAATATTATTTGAATTAGTCTACTACACATTTGTTTTATAAAATTTTTCTTACTTATATTAAATATTGATTTCGTAATTACTACTATTATAATTTCAATACTTAATTTAGTGGAATAATTATTTTGCCGAAAAAGAAAAAATACTTGATAGTTCTTAGATGATATCGTCTAATAGTTTCGGAAGTGACTCAGTGTTTGAGAAAGGGTTTAAAGGTCGAATGAAGTCCTCTCAATCACGATGAGCCCCTCTCCCGGCAATAAGTCGATCGTTGGACGGGAGTAAGTTGATGGTAAATAGAGACTGCATAGGATCCTTCTTCCTCATTCTATTCCTTACTCTTTCCTTCCGCAGGAGGCCCAGAATAACCTTAGTTACTCTGTTATACTGTTAGGTTACTGAAACTATAGTATACCTAAAGTATGAAACTCTCTGTTCCTATGAGAGTCCTAGGTAATCACTGAACTTCGTTGTTCCCTGAGGAACACATCCCTCCAACCTCGTGCACTCTCTTATCCTCATCCTTTTCTTTCTCTTTAAAACTTTCTTCTTCCTTTATACATGATGTAACTTTACTCCTATGGGGGGTTATAGAATTACTGCACATGCTCTGCATCACTGTACAGTCATCAATTTTATTGATATATGTATATTAATAAAATTTTTTTCATAGGAAGAATTAAAAAAAAATGTTCGAATATTTGGCAATAAATTACAAAAAAAAAAAATATTTCGGGTTCATCTCAGATTTCAAAAATCGTAAAAAATTGAATTTGTTAATTTTTTGTCATTTTTATTGATACTTAAAATTTTCTATATTAAAAATTAAAAATATAATTTCTAACAAGAACAGAATTGAAAGTAAATAATAAATTAATTTATAAATTACAAATTCAAGAATTATTTATTAATTTATTATTTTATAAAATTTATTCATTTTGAACTATTTTGGCAATTTTTTTTAACGAATCCTGAAAGTGTCGAATTATGCTGATATTTTGAAAGTGCTTTTGAAACATGGTAATATGATAAGCCATGAAATCTATTTAATTAAAGAAGATATCTATCTACATAGTCACTCATCACGAAATCTCGGGAACCATAAGACTTGGAAACTTGAAATTTTGTAGGAATATCATTTTTTTCATGTAAAGGTCAGCTAAGAACGGACTTTACGAAATTTCTCTCCCGAAGGGTATTGCGAGACGTAAGCATTGAAAAATTCCCGCTTTTAAACTATAGCTCCTATGGGTATTAATAAAGAAAAATTTCAATTTCCAAACTGTAACTCCTACAGACTCAAAATTTGGTAGAGATCTTAGTGTATGATGTCAAGTTCAGCTTAGAACGGATTTTATCAAATTCCGACCCCAAAACAGATTACGGGGGTGTGAACAATGGAAAATTTTAAGTTTCACATAAAAGTTTCTGTGGACTTAAAGTTTTGTCGGAATCTTTTTTTTTGTGATCTAGAAATCATCTCGGATAAAATTTTACGAAATTCCTTCCCCATAGAAAAGTTCGGGGGTGTTAATTGTAAAAAAATTCATATTTTTTAAATATACTTCTTACAGACATAAAATTATAGACACATAATGATAGGAACATTGTTTTATCACGTAGACATAAATTAATAGATCTTATAAAATTCCGTCCCCACAAAGGATTGCGGAGGCGTATTAGGATAAGGGACATAACGTTTGAAAGTGAGCATTATCGAACGTTTGAAGCTCAAGAGCAACGGGAAGTTCTGGGGATGGCCGTTAGAGCCAACTGATTTAAATATTTTTATTTTTTAACAATTAGATATCTGCTAAAAATTAATTTCGTGATAATTTACTTCATATGCAAGTTGCATCAGAGTGGTGAGTAGAATAGAAAAAAATGTTTTTGGTGATAAACTAGGACTTTCTTGAGACATGAAATTTAGGACAGGTCTATTGAGCTCCAATAATATTCACTCAGAATTTCTCTATCACAATCATACTTGAAGCGAGGCAGATTTCAACTTATGAGACCTACAATAACTTTAACTGGAACTTTTAATGCTTATTTCAAATTTATTCCTTCGTGTCAATGATTATTGTCAATAAAAAAAAATATTCATTTTTGTATGAAAGCCACGGGAATATTATAGTGATTGCACATTGAAAGTTATAAAGAGCACACAGAAAAAAAAATGTACTTGAATCAAGTAAATAATTTTGAAGAATTTCATCTTCTTGATTTGAGTAGAAAAATTCTTAAACTAAGAAATTTTTATTGGTTTAAATAAATTTTACTTCATTCAAGAATTTTTTGTCTTGATCCAAGACAATGGAACTCTTCAAAATTATTTTTTTGGTTTAAGAATTTTTCTCTTGATTTAAATTAATTTTTTTTTCCGTGCATTAGCTACAATAATCACATGGATAAAAGATAAATGCAAATTTGATGGAATTCGGAATCTGGGAAAGTTAAAACAATATTCCAATTAAATTTCAAGTCGAAATCGAAAAATGCTATTGTATGAAGTGCTCAGCAGAGCGGGCGGGTAACAGCGAGTTTTCATATAAGATACAGAAAAAAATAATTGATGTTTTCGTGCCACACTCATAAATATATATGCATACTTGAAAACATCAGAGTAATCGATTTAGTATAGGACACAAGGAAATTATTTTTTTGAAAATTAAAACAAAAATGAAAAATTATTACTAATTTCTAAAAACTTTTATTGAGAAATTAGTAATTAGAAAAAAATTATTATTTCTGCCTAACACGGGGTCAGTTTCGATAAGTGATGAAGACAGCATAAATAGAGATGAGGGCGCATTACTCTCAAAGGGTTGTTAAGATTGAGGGATAGTTTATGGTTCGCGATAAGGTGCGTATACTCTTAGAAGTGCGTCATGAATGCTCGAGGTAAAACAAAGAGATTGAGAGAGTTGTTTGATTAGAATTCCTAGCTCTTATCTCAAAGATTGGTAGTTATACGCGGGTTGAAGAAAGACCGATGGACAATAACGCTTGGGAGCTATGGTAGAAATCCACCTATGCTAACAATGGTGGCTTATTATCACAGACAAAAGCATGCAAGAGTAAGGATCTGTTGAAGGGACCACTGCCTTTGGCCTCGATTGTTGCTTTTGCGAAAGTACGCAGTCAACCAAGATTACTAATGGATTCCTTCAACTACAGCTGTCGTCTTAAGATTGACCGACTTTTCGCATTCGAATTAATTTGTACCGTCGACGCCAGATACTTGACAAATTCATAATCTGGTAATAGAAGTTCGAGGCTATTACGAGAATAACAAAACTATTATTAGCCCGTCGAGGTAATTCAGAGAATTATTTGTGTGAAAAGTCCATTTATTTGACAGCAAAGAAATATTTGTGTGATTTATTGAATTATTATTCACAAAGGGTTATTAATAAATTTATTACATTCTGATCAAAATGAGTTACAATAAAATAGCAGAGAATCTAAAGTACAATAACCCGTGATCCGGTATAGGAAATAATAATCTAGTATAATTAGTAATGCATGTAATTATTACTATGTACTATAATAATATTTATTGTTTATTATTGAAAAGCTAGTAACATTTAACAATACAATTCCATTAATAGGAATTTCATAATGTAATAATATAATAGAGAGCGTTTATTAGAAAAAATAATTTTTATGTTAAAAAATGTTAATTGTATTAATTTTAATTGAATGACTTTAGTGTTTTGCTTGGAATTTACATTTTTTTCATGATTAGCGCATTGATGATCTCTTGAAGAATTAACTTTTTGGCATCTTGGTCAATTGTAATTAAATTAGAAATGACAACCAAATAAATTAAGCATAGAATGTTTTTTACTCATTGGAAAAACAGATCATTTTGAAAAAATATGAGGAACGGTACCATGTTAGATATCGAATCTGTACAGAAAAAAAAAATTTCTTGATCTAAGAAAATTATAAGGAAGATCGAAGTTATTTTGGAGTAAGAAGAAATTTTCTTAGCTTAAAAAAATTTAACTTTGTTCAAGAAATTTTAACTTTATTCAAGAAATTTTCAATCTTCCTTAAGATTTTCTTGATTTAAGAAAATTTACGCTTGACTCAAGACTTTTTTTCTTCTGTGTGGGTCTCCTGATGATATAATTAAAAAAAATAAATAAATAAAAACGCTATTCTCTTAATTTAACCAAATTAGTTAAAATTTCTTAGTGTTAATCATTTTATTTGATATAGTTTTCATATGTCGATATCATAATCTGAAGATATATTTTTAAAAAATATAAAATTCTACATGAATAAAAAGACAATGAATAAAAAGTAAATACAGAATTTTTCCAGTAAAGCGATTTTGGTATGGATGTGGATTTTATTGTAATCAGTTATTCCGATCACGGATGAGATTTAATTATACGACGCATGACGAGAAGCATCAGAACGTGCTTCAATTGCTATGAAAAATATTTTTTTATCGAATTGAATTTTTAGTCGATGGATAGTATTTTTTAATAAAATTTTTAGTCAATTAATACTTCGTGAATTCTTCAAAGTTTTTTGTAATATAGGATTATTTTTGTCTTGTATTTATTTGTGATTGTTATTCTTTGAGACTTTTGAATTAAATTGATAACCCATATTGAGAGGTATTTTAATGTATTGAATAGAATTGAATCATTAATCGAAATCTTCCGTACATCTGAATGTCAAGACATTAATATTTACTATCAATGTATGAAGTAATCATTTATTATGCGTTAATCTTATTCTACATATTATTTTCATTAATTACTATAAATCCATTTTCTCGTACGTATTTCATGTTCAAAAAATTTCTTATTTTCAAAGCAGGAAATTAAATAATAAGTAAAAAAATATTTAAATTCACATTAACTCTGAGATGAATCCGAGTTTACTCCAAAAAATTTCAAATGCTAGCTGATGAATTAGCTGAAAAATTTTTTACAACCATGGTTAAAAGAAATTCTTTTTAAGAAGAAAGTATTAATTTTTCACTTTTGAATTATTTATTTTACGATCTCATAAATTTGTACTTTCAAAAAAATTTATTAGGTTTATTTATGTCACATTGTTTTTTAAAACTTATTAATTTTCCAAAATAATTCTATTTAGTAAATAATATTCAGTAAATATTGAGAGAAATAAAATAAATTTATTTATTTAAATGAGTAATAATCAAACTGCAGTACGATTGAAGATATTTCGATATAAATAATAAATATTTTAATTTATAGTAGGGCCATTGACAATTAGTGAGTAAGTGTTAAGTTTTAAGATAAAATATGGCGCAGACTTCCATTTTAAAGTGTTACTCCTAAGAAATGAAAGCTCAATTATTGATCCATTCTTAATAGTCGAATAACCAGAGTCACCTACACTGTAAGACACTAAGCTTTTGATAAAGTTTAAGCAGACGATAAAGAATGATTTCGTCTGTATCGGTGAGAGTAGAAATCTTTTTTGCACTTGAAATTTTTTAAACCACTTCTTACCAAAATCACTTTTAACAAAATTAAATAGCTTATAAATAAACAACAGATCGAAAGATATTCAGATTAAAATATTACACTATTTTAGCATTATTGAAATAACTGTCAAGTTTCAATACTACGTGTTTACGAATCACAAGTCAATGTTAGCTTGTATCACTCAAAGAATAATTGTTATTTTAATGTATGTATTTTTTTTTTTAATCTTAATTTAAAAAGCAAGTGAAGAATTGTCTCACACAGTATAAAATCTCACTGAAGACTGAATTAAGTTTTCTCTCCGCAAGTAGGAATAAAAAGTTCCCTTTCAAACCAGTCTCTTTCCTGTTCTAGAATCAAGGGTTACTTTTATGCGATGGTAATAGCCAGTGTAAACTCTGGACTAACTGGTCAGTTTGACTCAAAGTGTATCGAGGGTTGCTTTCCAGCATCCTGATGAAGCGACAGTGAACAATAATGGACCATCAGTAGACAATGATGACCGGTCTTGAAGCTGTTTATGAAACTGGACATTACTTATATTAACAGTAAGATGACCAAACCGGTCCAGCAGATGTCGAAATCGCTGGACCGTTGGTTCAGCTGTTTCTTCTGCTGTTATTTATTCTAAAGTAAAAGATACTATAGAAATTTTTATAATATGCAAAAATGTATGTTTTTTTTTTTTTTATTAAAATAGTGTTTTTTATTTTTTTATCATGTATAGACAGGATACGCAGTAAAAAGATAAATTGTGGACTGAAGTAACAGACTTTTTATATAATGGTGTTCTTTATTGAAATTTAAAAGTTACATTTTTCAATTTAATATATTGATTAATAATAATTAAATTTCTTTAATTTAACTGTTAAGTTCTGTAGTGCACTGGTCTGATATCAATTGAAATTAGATCGTACACGGAAAAAAATACTGTAAAAATTGCAATAGTATGCAATAAATGCTATTTTACCATCGTAATTTATGTAGACAGAAAAATTAACTTGATTCAAGCAAAGAAATTCTTGAGCCAAAAAATATTTTTTGACAAGTCAATTTTATTTGGTTCAAAAACTTGTTAGCTTGTTTAAAGATTTTTTCTTTTGAATCAAGTCAATTTTTTTTATCAGAGTAGCACTAAATATTTTATCGTGATTTTTACAGTATTATATTTTAGAAATTTACCATTTATCTCACATTTTTGCAATATTAACCTCATAATTACATGCAAAGTGTGATCGCCAAAAGAACAAAATTTAAAACTTCAAAAAGTATTATGGTTTATTTAAAAATTAAAAAAATTTTTTTTTTAATTGATTAAATTCTTTCCAATATTATAATGATTTGTTCCAATCAACGTTTCAAATATTATTACTTTTTAGATATTTGATAAAATTATTAGTTTCAGTTAATGAAAATTAATTAACGTATCGTATAAATAATAACTAGCAGTATCAATTAGTAATCATCATTATTAGATTCAGCTCGATTTACTGTCAATGGAGGGGTAACAATTTTTGTCTCTTATTGTGTTACAATTTTCATTTGAATTATTCATATATGAATACTGTGTCATACAAAATAATTATAATGTCACTAATTTTATGTTTTGTTTATTTCCTAGCACCAAGGATAATTTTCAGTAAATTCTCAGTGAAAAATTGTTTTTTCTAAAGACGTGAATTTTTAAAAAGTTAATTACAGCATGCACTACTAAAGGTTTCGTATGAAATTTTGAAATAGACTCACCGATTAAAAATTTATTTAATAATTAACTTCGGAGTGCATAGGACGATGAGAGTAACTTGTATGTGGTCGGTTCGTAAACAATTTGTTGGCCACCGTCATCGTGGTTTGAGGACCTACTCGTGGCCGTCTGCAAGCGCTTATCGGACGTAATAAAAAATGTACTTGTACTGTAAGTAGGTATAATCCCGAGAAATTAACTTGAAAATAAATAATTACACATTCGAACCTTATGTACATTAGAACTTGTTTTCTTTTCTCTTTTGATAAGATTTAACTTCGGTTAATATAATGAGTGCTATAAAATATTTAACAAGCTTTGCTATTGATTTTTAAGATTACTAAAAGAGAAAGATAAAAAAGACTTGTTTTCAGCAGATACTTTGATGGTCAGCTTCAAAAAAGATTATTTTTATTTATGTTATCAGTTCTTAAAAATTAATATTCTTATTTTGTCTTTTAATTGATTTCATTTGAATAAGTTACCATAAAAAGTTTACTCGGATCTACTACAGAGAAGACTCTGGTTAGAAAAAATTTTACCGAATTTTTCGGCTGTCTTATTTTTAAACATATAATAACAAATTTTTTTTCGGAATTGTTGCATTTTTTTATTGCTTTGCATATATAACCTGATATTTTTTTTCTTAAGAATTTTTTTATTTATCTAGCTCTTAAGTATATGAATAAAATTTGTTATAGCAACCGTTTTAAATGAATCAAAATTGTCTTATCACAATAAAACCTCCTGACGTAAAATTTTTGAAGGAGTAGTTTTTTCACATTTTCATATTCATTTATTTATTTATTTAGTTTTAATGCCAAGACGTTGAGCCGAATGGCAAATTTTATATACCTAGATAGTTTTAAAATAAGTACAATAAATTTTGAAGTACACAGAAAGAAAAAAAGTCTTGAGTCAAGCGTAAATTTTCTTACATCAAGAAAATCTTAAGGAAGACTGAAAATTTTTTGAACGAAGTTAAATTTTTTTAAGCCAAAAAAATTTCTTCTTGCTACAAAATAATTTCAGTCTTTCTTATAATTTTCTTGGTTCAAGAAATTTTTTTTTTCTGTGTATTAATCAAATATGTAAAGCAGATTGCATTTAAAACAAGAATGCACATCATATTATTATATACATTACGTGATAATATTATTTTCTAGCATACTAATTTCTAACTATTTATTACTTAATAAAAAATCAAATAATTTAATTTTGACAGTCTTTAAACTAAGAACGTTTACAATCTCAGGAGACAAGTCCTTCCAAAACCGAACAGTTGATACTACAAATGAATGCTCATAGGTCGTAGAAGCAAAATTTGGCATCTTGAAGGAAATTTTATTATTCTTAGCCCATAGCCTATCTGATCGCCTAATTTCAGGATCTTCTTCTGTAAATAATCTCCGTAGAATGCTTGTAAGCTAAATATTGTATATGTTAGGAATAATATTGTTCTTAATTTTGACACGCTTAAATTTCATACATACAATTTCTTGACTTTGGCTAGATAAAAAGCTCTCAACTGAAGATAAAGATTCTTAGTTCAAGAAAATTTTTGAATTCTAGAAGGAAGACCAAAATATGCTCGGTAGACGTATAATTACCTTGACTTTTTATTTTGAGATAAACAATGTTCTTTAATTCATAATAAATTTTTTTTGAGCTCAAGAAGAATATTTTTTGTTAGAACAAGTTAATTTTTATTTTGTGCAAAAACAAAAACAACCAACGCCTTTAAAAATTGAATTACAAAATCTCGTAAAATTTACTGCGACTGAATTAAAAGATTGCCTCATGACAACGATGAATTAAAATAAAATTCATTTATTTTTCAATAACTCTAAAACTACTTATTGAAGAACATCCAATTTTAAAAAGATTTGGATCACTAAAATGAAGTAGGAAAATTTTTCTAACAGATTCTGTAAATTATATGATTTTTTAATAAAATTAAATATGATAAGACATTGGTAAATAAACAGAGTTTGTTTTGAGCGAGAAGTGGAAAAAATCATGAATGGTACGGCACGTTTTGTTGGTGTTTTTATTTGTGTTGTCAGGTAGGTATTATATTAGTTATTTTTTTTGTTGGCACGTTTTTGCTCACTGTTTGCGTACATGGGTTAAGGGAAAATAAAAACAAAAGAAAACAAGTAAAGAGTCAAGCGACGACGGCACTTGCAAGTAGTTGTGGGAGTGTCTGGCGTTTTATCGTGCGGTTTACTGGGTGCCTGTATTTCTTTTGGGCTGCCGGCTTATTCTCTCACCTCTTATGTCTCAGTTAATACGGTAAGAATGCTAATTTTTGTGGGTAAACTTTTTACAAATTTTTATTTGAATCCTATTCATTTCTTCTTTTGAAATTCACTACATTGATTTGCCATACGAAGCAATATTATTTGTAGCCTTGATTTTTATTCTCATAATTAATAATAATAATAATTTATTTAAGTTAAATTGACAATTATTGCTTTTAATGTTTAATTAAATTTTACTTCATGGAACATTTTCAAAGTAATCTTAAAATTAATTTTTAGTAGCAAATCATTGAAAAAAAATTTCTATTTTGTTACCAAAAACGTAAAAAATCGGTCAGTGAATAATAAGGTACTTAAAAAGACATTAACATCTTGATTTGTCTTTATTATTTCAGCAATAATATGTCAGTTCTAATTAGCGATTCGGAGATATTATCTTCTAGCAATTGTTGCAACAAATCAGTAAATAATTGTGATCAAGCTTATTCACAGGTGATTCAATTATCTCTATAAAATAGTTCATGTATATTTTGGTAAGCAAATAAATAAGTATTAGTATTTCGAAACTATAGAATGTTTTGATGCAGTAAAAATATTGTCCTAGAACGAGTTTGCAATATCGGTCAATCTCATACATACTATTACATGTATGTGGCATCAGAGGAGGGGTTAATAGGGGTTGAGAAAGGGTTATAGAAGGTGTGCTTTAAAATCTAGACTAAAATGTAAAGGCGGGACATGTTTTACGACTAATATTCACTATTGCGTTCATGAACAGCAACATTAAGATTTTTAAAAGTTTTCTTGGTATGATTATTATAATTTTCTTATTTTAGATAACAATTGCTTTAAAATTTTCAGCAAGAATAACGGGGGTCACTTAGATAATTCAGCAAAGAGTACAATGTTTAGAAAATGTCCGACTGCTTAAAGTGCTGGGACACTTTTGCGTTGAGTTTATGTCTTCCGGTTCCTCCCGTTGTTATTATCCGGTCTCCCCCATTCTCCGGTAGCGTGTTATGCCTGAAACAATAAAATACTTTCATGAATGAAGCCCTGTTGTGCGTGGCTCTTGGTTCAAGTCCCTTACTTAGTTGAAGGCTAACGTTTTTCACACGTTTTCTTTTATTGTCAAGTGAATAATTTTCTGTGTCTTCACCTCATTCTATCATTTCCTCATTTAGATAGCGCATGGAAGTTTGATAGAATATAGAATCTAACGAATTTTTAATATATACACTGTAGTTACACAGAAAAAAAAATTAACTTGATTCAAAAGAAAAATTCTTGAACCAAGAATATAATTTTGAAAAAGTTAATTATTTTAAATCAAGACGAAAAATTCCTGAATCAAGTAAAATTTCCTTAAATCAAAAATTTTTCTACTCAAATCAAGAATATTACACAGAAAAAAATTTTGCGTCAAAAAATTTTGTGTTAAAAATTTTCATGTTAAATATTTAACACTTTTTTGTGTTGATTTAACAGAAAAAATGTTAAGTTTACACATAAAGTTTTTTGATGCAATGACGCGAAATTTTTTACTGTGTAAGCTCTTCAAAGATATATAATTGATTCAAGAACATTTTTTTTTTTCTGTGTGGCAAATTCTTATAAAAAAGTTTTCTTTGAAATATTTACACGGAAAAAAATAAACTATAATAATTAGGGCCCGGAATTTCGCCAACTTCCATGCTCGAATAATAATCAATGGATAATAAATACTATTTCGAACATTAAAATTGTGATTTCATCGATTAATTTGTAAAATTTATTGTTCGAATGCTACAATTTAACAATTATCTAGCAAAAAATACCATTTCAAACAGTAATATAAGCTTTGTATTACTAAGAATTTGAGCATATTTTATGTAATGGTTTATTTTTTTCTGTGTATGATAGCATTTGAACTAGTGACAGGTTTTAGAGGCTATATAGTTAGCATCTAGTGCAGATAGAAACAGTATAGGATACTAGAGATAGAAAGGGTTACTCTCTCAACGCTACGAGCTACGATAGCAACTATCGGCTCCTTAGGGATGCTTCCACTCCTATTTCTCTTTATTGACCTCCTTTACTACATACACTCGGGTTCTCTAATACTCTTGAAGACTTATACAAATATACTCATATATATGTATATATGGATTGTTTAGTATTGATCGTTGAATTTCAACAGTGCACCGAGTTTTGCTTAACTCCCTGAGTACATGCTTTTAACCGACCTATCTTTTTCGAAATTTTTCGCTAATTTTTCTCATTTCATTTTATGAAATTTTATTAATTGCAGGTAATACACTGACAAAAAAATGAACTTGACTCTAATTTGACTAAGAAATTATTCTTGGTCTAAGAAAATTTTTCTTGTTTCAAGAATTTACTTTCTTGACTCAAGAAAATCAATTTCTTTGATGTAGTATTCTTGGTTCAAGATTTTGGCTTTTGAGTCGTTAATTTTTTTATCAGTGTAGTTCCTGTAATATACACGCACTGATAAGAAATTATTTTGAGGAAATATTTTGTTTTGCATTAAGCCGAAAAGTTTTTCAATTAATGATTTCAAGAAAATCGATTTCAAAAGCTTGTATGCTTGATTCAAGTAAATTTCTCATTATCTGTATACTCGAGCATGTGACATAGTGATTTGTTTTCTTTTTGTATAATATATTTCTAAATACGTAAATAATGGCATAGAATAATTTTATATAAGTTAGAATTTATTATGATAACTTCCGAACTTTACATTAAAGTCGGTATTATATTGAACTGATGATATCAACTACTCTAATCCAATATAAATTCTCATAAATAGTGCACTGATAAAAAAGTTGACTTGACTCAAGAGCCAAACTCTTGAACCAAGAATTACATTTTGAAGAAAATGATTTTCTTGAGTCAAGAGAATAAATTCTTGAAACAAGAGAATTTTCTTAGACCAAGAATAATTTCTTAGCTCAAGAATTTATTCTCTTGACTCAAGAAAATTATTTTCTTCAAAATAGAATTCTTGGTTCAAGAGTTTGATTCTTGAGTCAAATCAATTTTTTTATCAGTGTGTGTATAATCGATCTGTAGATTAATTTCTGAGTTTACTCTTATTTTTTTTTTTTTACTTAATTTTTTACATATAAAGACATGAAAATATCTCATAACCATTAAGAAAATAAAAAACTACTTCTTTGGGATTGTTAAAAATTGCCACCTACTAAAAATCTGGAAATAGTTAAAATTTATATAAGCACCAAATAAGTTGTGATGCATGATTGTTAAAGTAACAATTAATGTAATACTTTGGAGAGATTAAAAAAAATTTTTAGAAACCTAATACATATTCATAATTTTTATCATTTACGCTTGGAACCTATATTTTATTAATACTTCAACAATATAATATAACTTTAGCCATTATATATCGATTTTTATACTCAGAACATAAAACTAAAATAGTTTGTTTTAATCAACGATTATATTTACATGAAAATAATTAAAATACCTTCAAAAATTTTAAATATAAATTATTTATAATAATTGTCGAAAATAAATGTATTTTTTATGAGTTAAAAAAAAATGAAAATTGGACAGCCATCGTAGCGATACCGACTTTAATTTAAGAATATCTTAAATTTTCAATATTTTCTTCGGTAGGTTGGTTCTACTCTCTCAGCCAATTCGCAGCCATCTTTGCTACCCCTTGCTTTTCATTTTAACCCTTACGGTAATTTCCCCTGCTAGTAGCGTTAGACCACTACCCCTTCATCTTACACTTCAGTCCATGGTAAAAGCGCCCCTTCTCTTCTCACAAGTCATCCTGTGCGCTCCTCCTCCTGTCAATTTACCCCCGTCAAATTCACGCCAGCTAAGAAACGCCCGGAGAAACTTGTATTAATGTAATTCTTTCAGTTAACTTTAACTCGAAGATTATTAACGGTGATTTACGAATTAAAACCTGACAAGGAACGTTTTATTTAGTTAAATCTACACGGAAAAAAAAGTGATACAAATTTTACGTCAGGTGATGCTATATTCGGTTCACTAGTATAGAAAATGCTGTATCATAGTATAGTAAAGTATAGGTTATAATACATTAGATACAAAATTAGCGTCTACAGTGATACAAATTTTACATCACCTTTTTTTTCCGTGTATACTGAAGAGAATATAGTTTATTTGCGAATTATTTTTTTATATTAATTGAATTAGTAAAACATTAGTATTTAATTAATAGAGTAATATTATTAACAATTTATTCATTATTAAATAATTCTTTCAAGAAGAAAGTCACAATAGTTATCGATCGGAGATATAAAGATCTTAATTCAAGAGCTTAGGAACCGAGAGAATAAATTCTTGATGCATATCCGTAAAAAAATTTTTTGATATGACCTTATATTGTTTGATACATTTTGATATGAAAACATGTCCATATTAGACATGTTATCTCAAGGAGCTTATCTGACATTATTTTTTATTTTGATAAACTTCTAAGCCAATTTTATTTTGTACGAAATGTTAGTTAATGGACGTACACATTGAAAAAAAAAATAAATCGAAGTATATAATAATTTTTTTTTTTATTCTCATACACGGAAAGAACAAGATGACATTGGATATCATCCCAGATTAAACTCAGTGATATCTTTGGCGAAAAAAATTTTCAGATAGTAGCTAGTATAATTCAGATTATACTGAGTGATATCTGGATTATACTCATTGTAATTTGGATTGTACTAGCTACTATCTGAAATTTTTTTTCACTCAGTATAATCTGGAATGACATCCAGTGTCATCTTGTTCTTTCCGTGTATGTTAGCTTGGCATGGTATCTAACAAATAATTTTTTTAATGATTTATTTTTAATAGATTTCAAAGAGAAGTTCGATTAAAAATAATAGACAAAGTCAGATCATTACATAATTACCAAATCTATCTACATTGTTACAAAATGTGTATATGGAGATGATTTGGTCGTTAAAGTTACACAAGCGATGGACACCCTTCCGGTCTTGTGTTCCCGGTTTGTGGGAATAAGCACACGAAGAAAGCTTCAAATATGTACGTCGAAAATAGTAAATAGAAAGAGAGTGAGAGAGAAAGAGAACGAGTTAGAGGGTGAGGGTGAGGATGAAGAAGAGAAAGAGAGATGGTTTGGCATAGTCATCCCCGCTCAGTGAAATGAGAATAGCGTTGGTCTACGAGTTGAGTAGAGTTGGTGAGCAAATTGCTCAAAGTAATTAATCGCTTTTGCCGGGTTGGCTTGCTGTACGTTGTTGGTTGAAGCTCATCCACGGGATAGCATTCAGGTGTATCTCAGTACCAGCAGAAATGTGAGTCGTTTTCATATATATATACCGACGACTCTGAGGAACTTGATGAAAATGCCAGCCCCACTCTTATCTATTTCTGCAGTTGTACCCAGCTGATTTTCAATGCTATTGCAGATATTAGAGATATGAGTTTAAAATTAGAAAAGGATGGATGATAACGAGAGTGGAAAGGATCGTCACGCCAACAATCGAGTTATGAATCCATCTTGCTAGGTAATTGGAGAAATTTTCGTGACGGAAGTTAATGCTACAGACTACCAAATTGATTCGGAAATCATTTCAAGACTCTTTAATACTTCTCTACATTATTATTCTGCTCTTTTTTTTTTCTTTTTTTTTCTTTTGCATTAACATTTTATTTTACTTTGCTTAAGTTTCATCAATGTGATATAACCACTAATTTACTGCCTTAATTATGTTACGAAATAAACTTACATACTCGAAAAGGTATGTTGTTTCAATGCCACAGTAAAAAAATGTACAAAGAAATTTATACTCAAATCACGTTGCAGGTGTTCTGTAGGCGAGCCATATTAAAATAAATACATTTTTTCACGATCCAAGTAGCGTTATATCAATAATTTACAAATTTTATATTTTATAGAACTGATTGATACTGTCAACATCGGATATAAGTAAGGTATAATGCCTAAAATTTTTCGATATTTAAATTCAGAAATGTATGATTAATTAAAAGACACTATTTAATAAAACTTAGATCTGATTATTTTGAAGTCAATTGGTCGTACCGTTTCAAAGAAATTTAAAAAAAATTAAGAGAAAAAAAAATTTTTTCAAGTTTTTTTGAGATATCTTTCAGATTATTCGACCAGTCGACTCAAGATTTGATAAATGTTTTTTATGATTTGAAAAGTGCGTTAAGTACTGTCGAAAGAATAAAATTCGAACGGCGCTTTAAAAAAGATATTACTGCTTGAAAATCTAAAAAAAAAAAATGTTGAAAGAATTTTCAGCGTGGAATAATCTGAGCGTTTTAAGCTAAAAAAGGGAAGTTTAAGGGGTAGCCTATAAAACCAACCATTTTTCAGATTTTTTATTGCTTTTAATTCTGAATGAATTTTCATTTTGAGGATAATTATATTACATCATGATAAAACTACCTTTATATAACATAGAACTACCTGATAATCATGATATATGAATATTTAATAAGCTTATAAAGTATTTTTTTGTATTTGATAAAAGAAGTCTTTTTTTTATTATAAAAAATAAAAAAAATTTTTTTTTCAGAATTTCTAAAGAAAAATAAATTTTATTTACTGTTTATAAATCTATCAATTCAACAGGCTTTTTACTCTTTTCAAAAATTTTTAAACTATTTATCAAAATTTGGGTAACTCTAAAAACACTTGATAACATTAATTCTTTATACAGAGAGCTGATTACATAGATATATCGCAGCTCGTTGCAATATCGTGGGTTTTGGAATTTCTAGAAATAGTTGGAGGTTTAGGTTATAAGAAACCCAGAGCTTTGTTTCAGCGGATAACCCTGGGACATAAGAACTCTTGGAGAAGGGAAGAAGAGGATAGGGGGGTAAAAGAGACGACAGCTGAGGAGAGGTCAAGAAGACTGAGACGAGCGAGGGTAGTTCTCATGGTACTAAGTTGTATTGATCCTAGGTTGCACAGAGGGTGGAAAACCAGGCAGCCAGGGTTAGTACGTGTTCTTAATCGCCAAGTGACCGCCCTACCTCTCCTACTTTACAGTTCCCACCCTCAAGTGAAGGCGACCGTGTTTCTATGGGTTCTCTTTCCATTCCGCGACTTCTCTCTCACCCTCTTTATCTATCTTACCCTATGCAACTCTCAAACTTATTGTATATGTGGATGTAGGCGTACTAACGTGTACCCTACCCTACCTCTACCACTACTTTAACCCCTCAAGCGTTCCTAGTTTCAGAGCTAAACCAAAGGGTTGTTTGTATATTTTGTTGTAAGAATAGTTAAGAAAATTTTCTTTTATATCTGGAAAATTAAAAATTATCATTTTTCAATAACAAAATTTTGTTCAGCAGCGCAAATTATTTTGGTGAAATTCGTAAGTCTCGCTTGATTGTAATTGACTTCGCTGAATCAAGTTATGCTAAATTTGAATTTCATTTCCAGCTCTCAATTTAGCTGCATTTCACACGGGATGTCTCTCACGCACTTTTAACCCTCGTCTTTATAGTCCGTTCTTCAGTCCAAATGATCAAAATGAAAGCAGCATCTCTTTCATCAGATGGATGATAGGCCAGTTGTACCGGTTTTAAACAAAAAAAAACTCTGAACTTATCTTTTCGATAAAGTTATTTATTTTTAAAATTATTTATATAAAAACTTTCAACTATAACTTTAGTTTTAAAAAAGGCAAATTGTGTAATTATTGTTTAAAAAAAATTTTTTTTTTTGATTATGATAAATCTTTCTTCCATCTTTCGTCGAAATTATGGAAAATTCAAAACGACTTGTATGTTTATATTTTTTTTTGAAGTTGAAAAATGTTTTCCATATTAAATTATTTAAATTAAAATACATAATAATATTTTTTATCGACGTTTTATAAATCTCCACAATAAAACTGAATATCGTTTGGTGATTATTCTTTTCATTCAAATATATATTTACGGTATATAAAGAAATTGTTAATACATTTTTCTTGAGTGACCATTTATTGTAAATTTTCATAATTAACTTTGATAATTGTAACCAAATTCAACTTTGTAATTTTCAATTTATCAGATTGTAATCATAAAATTAAACAAATTTTCGATGTTTTCGCGACTTCGAATGGACCATTAAATTGTGATTATGATGGGTAGTCGATATAATCAAAAACATTCCAGAAATAAAAATTTTCAATTCAAAATTAATAAAAATTATATTCTATAAATATTTATTAACCAATTTTTTTATTGCTATCTTACTATTTAGTTGTGTCAATTTATGACTCCTGTACTCTAATATTTCTAAAAACAGTTATCAGTAGTCCGTGTGGTGTTTTTTGAAATTTCCATTACGTTTTTAATTATTTTTGTACCTCCCAATCACCATACTATGTGCAACTTTTCTTTAAGACCAATACTATTTTTTTTTTAATAAATTAATTATCTACTTAAATAATCTATAACAAAATCTATTAATTTAAATTCATTCAATGAAATTTAACATTCAAAGTTTGAATTACAAAAATGTGATTTCGAACTGTAATTTTTTTAATTTTGAATATGACGGGACACTTATTACTATTAATAATGTAATTTTTCAAGTTTTCTTTTTTCCGTGTAGGTAGATAGTATTTATCAAGATTAAATACATATATGTATTTATAATAAAAATTTTTGAGCCATGTAAGTATCATACATGATGGTACAAAGGAAATAATGTCATTACTCAGGATGAAATTGACATCGAAGGAGAGAAATATAACCAGATGGAGATGACCAACGGTACGTGGGTGAATGCAATTTGAAGATGAGAGAGTGAAATATATGAGAAGGAAAGAGAAACAGAGAGATTTTCACGAAATACCAGTTTCCAGTGTATAGTCTCAGTTGAATTATGCTTGTATTTCCCGTCAGCGCATCCGATGATGTCTACGGTAATGTAACTGAAATGTATGAATATTTCGGTGTAGTACACGCGCTATGCATACAGCCACTCTTCGCTCTCCATCTCTCTTAAGCACATGTCATCCAGAAGTATGTTACAAGTAAATGTGCGAGAGTGTACGTGCTACACGATTTATTTCCAGGCATATCCGTGAAATTCTGAATACATCCATATCCTTGCATCCCTTCAATATTCCATCTTTAATTTCACATACGAATAATAAATCATACGTCATCTAAATTCTAATGCAGTTTCTAATTGGTGATAAATTTTGGTAACATTAGTACATAATTTAAAAACAACATTATTCTTCTTTTTTACAATTTATTTTTAAATTATCGGCATAAATAAATTTGTTGAATATGAATTCACTTTTCAATTTCTTGTTAAGAAATTTTTTGAAATTTAAAACTTTCATGTTAAACTTAACATTTTATACTCGTCCTAAACTAAAATATGTATCTAACTTACTAATAATTTTTGAATAAAGAGAGCAATTCAAAATTTAAATTTATTTCGAAATTTGATTTTTAGAGAGAACAAAAAAACCATTTTTTTTAAATATCATTTAATGCAGCTTTAAAATAATTTTAAAGATGCATTAAATATTCCATTCAAATCTCTCTGGATAATTTATTTTAACTAGTGCTCTAATTTTAATAACATCCTAAAAAGAAGAAAATTGTAGTGGAGCGATTCGATAAAAAAAGGAAAGAAAAAAAGAGCATAATGTTTTTATATACTTTCGCTTTTATTTATTGGGTCATCGATTTCCAACTTTTTTTGCCCGTTTAAAAGATTCACTTTCTCTCGTATTTAACTTTATTTCTTTGGAATAGTAATAGCCCCACCACGATTGTTAAAGTTTATTTGTATTGGTCAACGACCTTCTTGAGCCGCATGCGCGGTTAAAAAAAAAAACACGTACCTCATATTATTTTCTCGTGAAGCTTTGGCGTCGTCGCCGTTGATAAAAAAGCTTCGTTGAGTAGAGTAGCCCGGGCGTGAGCGGACGTCAGTATTGTAAGTAATTCCGTGCGATGTCGCGGGATTTATTAAGCGCAAAGTTTAATTAGGGATGAGTGAACTTGTAGGTCGATAGAACTAGTAGAAGGGAGAAAAAAGTAAAAAAAGGTGAAAAAAATCGAGGGCAAGTCGGGAGATAACTTAAGGATATTACTCGTGTGCTATTTAGTGTCTTTATCTTTGTCTTTGTAGTGGGTAAAAGCTGCTTGCCCTTACAGGGATTGCTTAGTGTGCTTGCGCATCTTCTGAAAAATTGAGTACAGTGGAAGGTGTGAGGGTGCAGAGAGAAACCGTGAGATAATATAGACGATGCCAAGACCACGCCTCTTGTCTAAGGTTACCCCACTCTGTTGGCGAATTCTCCCACCGCTGGTGTTCAAGAGGGGATCTAAGATTTTTCCACGTTTTATGAATCCTTTTACTCTAACCGTATCTCCTTCACTACCCTTTCTTGAATATACATATCATCCAGTCTCTTTTATTGATCCATCCACTGTACAACAGCTATCTTCCATTTTCTTACCAATTTCTTAGATGCTACTTTTGTTAATATGGTCTGACAAAACTTGGCTTTTTCTACTTTTTATTATACCTTTTACTGTACTCCTTGCTGTCTTTTTATTTTTTTTTAAATATTTTTATCTTTATGCCTTCAAACAGCCTTATGTATATTTAAGCAACTGTCTTTCATGTTTTTAGATGCTAACTTGTGGATACTACGAGATTTCATGGTGGGCAACTTCGGGTGCATCCTAGGGCCGATAGTAAGAGAAGGATTATAAAGCGAAGAGAGAAAGAGAAAGTACTCATAGGTCGGGTGCTTTAGCTTGAGGCTGTTAAACACGGTGGGTCTTATCGGTAAAACTGTTCTATACGGAATAGCAGCCGTCCAGCCATTGGCCACTAGAATATCTACCTTATATGTTCCTCTCATCATGCAAAACACACACACATTTACCCATGAACATGTATACGTATATGTTCTTTATACGTTTGTATGCATATGAGTAAAACCGTTTGAACGTGTATCTCTTGAGAGCTTAGCAATGTACTAAAGTGCAACTACGTCATGGATGAGTGTCTTGTTGTATACCTTTATACAGGTTGTATTTGCACCAAAGTCAAACTAAACTTTCTCGATTACTATCGTAAAAATAAAATATATAAGATATTTATCTATGACTTTATCTTCTTGTTTATTTGTTTATTAATAGAGCGAATTTTTGCAATTTGCATAAATATACACGACAGATATTTATTAATAACCATAATATTTATATGATATTTATTAATAAAAAGGAGTAAAATACTTGTACATTAAGACTTTTGTTATTCACCAAGATTGCTCTTTTTCTTGCAGCGGCCATTAAATTTTTTTTAAATATATTTCTAATTTAGATAACATTGTATTTTGCGACTTGACATTTAATTTTTTTCCTCCTAAACAACCAAATTTATATATAAATTCCTATAGGAATCAGAGATACATATTCTCGTAAGAAATTAAATTCTCTACACAGAAAAAAAAATGTTCTTGAATCAAGTATATCTTTTTAAAGAGCTCAATATTCTTGGTTTGAGGAAATTTTACTTAATTCCAGAATTTTTCGTCTTAATTCAAGAAACTTACCCTGTTCAAAATTATATTCTTGGTTCAAGAATTTTTCTCTTGAATCAAGTTAATTTTTTTTTCTGTGTACAAAACAGATTTCTCATAATTTTTCGATAAATTCAATCTTTTAAAAGTTACTAAAGAATAAAATTTTAAAAACTTGAATATAATTTTTTTTGAGGTCATAAGTTAAAAATTAAGAGGGCGCTGCAAGAAAAAAAAACAAACTTGGTAAATAGCGGACACTAACCAGACATGAGTGTTAGAAGCTAACATATTTGATAATTTTTGGTATAAGAATGATTCTGGTCCTTTTTTATCATAGTAATGTATATACATATGATTGTTTACAGATGTAACGAGTTACAAAATTATTTTGGATTATAAAAAAGTAATTTACATTTAGTTAAAGATTCCTTTTGATTTTAATTTCAAGCAGCTAAGAGATCCGTTAAATAAATAATCTGATTTAACAGAAATTTAATATATTTTTATTCAAACCATCAATTTAGATAGATTCATTCTGGAAACATAAAATATCTGATTTCTCTTTTTAAATCTTTGGTTAAAATTATTTGATAGTTATATAATATAATCTATTGAAAAATTTAGACCTTTTGATAAGAAAATTTAAATAACAAACGGTTATTAAGCCAATTGTAAAATAAATTAAGCTAAAATATTTTACCACTAGAGTATTATCTTTATCAATACGTAAGTAACTGTTACAACTTCATACATAGACATATACATCATATCTATGCATGTGTGTATGTATATTTTGATAGTGCACTATCGCATCAGCGCCAATTCCGTTTATTTTGTACTTGAGTATATTCCCAGTTCGATAGATATATATGTATGTATATAAGTTATATTTATGTATAGCTATATATATGTCCAGAGATAGTGTACTTGGTATAGACAAAGAGAGTAAATAAAGTAAGAGAGTGAGGTTGTGGGGTGTTAGAGGAATAGGAGTATGAGTGCAGGATGCAAGAGACGAGCTTTCCAGGGCATTAGTGTTCGAGCTTGGACTAAGGCTTTCTCTAGAGGTCTCCTGGCAACCAAGCCTATCAAACTATCTTATGCTCTAACCTTTAGCAAGCCTTTTAACTCTCCATCTCTCTCTTCTCCCCCAGCTTTCTATGTATCTCGGTCTCTCTTATTCCTTGAGCATCTACCCAGAAATCTCACCCGACTCCTAGCCACCCAACCACCCACGACGACGACGACCCAGGGAATCTCACTTGGAGCCCTTAACAACCGACCCCTCGGGAGAAACTGCGAAATTGAGAAAATTATCCTCGCCCAACCGTTGTAGAGACTATACTCCAATCCAAGGGAACCATAACACTATTTTCTGTTTCTCTTTCTCTTTCAGTTTTATCATTCACGCTAGTTCTTCCGACTGGGGTTCAGTTCAACTACGATGACCGTTTGCTATAATAGAACTCGAGTACCCGTGTGGTTTGTCGGCCATCTTAGTTCTCGGGAATTAAGGAGAATAGATACCAGTCGAGAGTTTCACTTGCTATATATATCTATACACATTGTTTCTTTTAAGTCTCTGGGGATTTTATCTAGCGATTACAATATAAATCATCCAGTTTCTTTCGCTATTTTCAAATTTCGGAGCTTCTTAACTAATATTAATAATTATGAAACGATATCCTAAGTGCACCAAACAAAAGAATATACAAGTTAAAAAAAAAAATTACTTCTTATTTTTGTATTTTCTTAAATACCGTCGGGAAAGAATTTTCTCATTTTTCAAAGAAAATTTATATCGTGATATAAGATATTATATTGATATAAGAATGTTATAAATTTGAATTAAGTAATTAGAATTGTTAACATTTAACAAACTAAAGTTTAAGATAAGTAAAGATTTATATTTACAGCAATAATTTAGACATATACGATTGTAAACATTATTTTTCTTGTAATTGTTTTATGAAAGAATTATTTTAATAAATCGAATTCCTTATCATAGTTTATCAAACTATATGTTACTTGCAAAGGAACTAAGACTTTATTCAAATAACGTAACAATTAATTTTTTATTTCCATCCTACTTAGAGTTATAACTATTTGCTAAAGGAAATCAATAAAATTTATAATTGTTCTGAATTATTGAGTTGTACTTAAATTATTGGATTCAAATTGCTTTTTACAGTGATATTTTAAATGCTTGGAAACTATTCACCATTAATGACATCTTTTTAGCTAAAATTAAGAAAATACAAAATTAAATCAAGAATACGAAATAATTATGGTTGCTATGAATTTTCTTCAACCAAAAAAATGTTTCTTCTGTAATAAATGCTTAAAATTATGAACGTTTTTTCATTTCTAATAAAGGTTTTCTTAAATTCATTTTTTTAACTTTCCGCTAAGAAAAATTGAAAATTTTAAAAAATTTAGAAAGTTATTGGTTCTACCCCGTTTTGCGAAAATCGAGTTTTTATCAGGTCTCGACGTTTTGAGGTTCTAAATATCATCCCTGACCATTTTTATGGTGATGTCCGTACGGCTGTGTGTGAAAAACAAAATTTTCGAAAAATCGTTTTTTAGAAATAACTTCTAAATTGCTTCATCGATCAATACCAAAAACTATTCAGCTCTTAACCTTGGAAAACCACGTCAATTGCCGCCAGGTCGGTCAAAATCGATTGATTCGTTCGTGAGTTATCGAAAACGAAAAATTTCAAAAAAAGTGTTTTTTTTTCTACTTCACTCCGACATTTCTTTATAGATCGATTTTTATGTATATATATGGCATATATATATATGTCCGTACGGCTGTGTGTGAAAAACAAAATTTTCGAAAAATCGTTTTTTAGAAATAACTTCTAAATTGCTTCATCGATCAATACCAAAAACTATTCAGCTCTTAACCTTGGAAAACCACGTCAATTGCCGCCAGGTCGGTCAAAATCGATTGATTCGTTCGTGAGTTATCGAAAACGAAAAATTTCAAAAAAAGTGTTTTTTTTTCTACTTCACTCCGACATTTCTTTATAGATCGATTTTTATGTAATGATGTAACTATACGAACTCAAAAAACCACGTAGATCTTCTCCAATAACTTCAGAGTCGGCTGATTGGTTCGTGAGTTATCGTACTTGAAAAAATTCGGAAAAAGTGAATTTTTCAAATTTCTCCAAAATTTTCGGTCTGATTAATTTGTGTTTAGAATTAAATCATAGGATTCAAAAAACTGCGTCGAATGCTGCTAATCACGTGAAAATCGGTTTATTTATTCAAAAGTAACTGCAGTTTGAACATTTTAAGAATAGTGTTTTGTTTAACTCTTATCAGATTTTTGAGCTCGAAGAGCTCAAAAACGTCATAAGTGCAATTTTAAGTTGCAGGGATGGCCTGCAGGGTCAACCGTTTTCCTAATTTTTTATATATATGTAATGGAATATTTTTTTGATTGAAGCTAAAAATACAATTGAAGTTACGAACATTCAGGATAAAATATTTATTTACTCTATTAAGTATATAGAATAAAATAAGTAACGTAATATCGTTGTAGACGTTAAGAATTTGGCGGTATCATTGGAATTATTATTACTTAAATATATAGTTGGCGACGCTTGTTACACGAAGACAAGCTAGGAACTTGACGGTCAACTGTGTGGTGAGAAAACAGGTAAATGGAAATGGTACAGATTAAAAGCGAGAATACAAACTGTATGCTAAAGGTGGTAAGATGAGGAAGTGGAGGAAGAGGTGTTTAATCCAATCCTGAGTTTGTTCTTTCGACGATCGACGTAATCACTGGCTTCTCGTAGTTTCCACTCAACTCTAGTCACTCGAAACACTGCTCTCGGGTATACCAATCAAGTGGGTGTATACAGGTCATTTACTTTCGCGTAATTCTGTAATGTTATTTGCTCTCGTAAAATTCTAACAAGAAAGTACATATGTATGTATGTACAATCAAACAGTTAAACTTGTTAACAAACAAATAAAATTTTACACTACTTTTGTAATGAGTTTAAGATTAAATTTTGCAAACAACAATGAATACCATCTTAATTAACAATTTGTTATTTTTTTAGGTCGTCGAAAGTTTTCAAGATCAAAATTTTGATTGACTACATTGTATATTGCTTGCAGGTGGATAAAGTAATGTACATACATATATATATATATATAACACAAAGGAGACGACGACGATCTATCCTTCTATATTGACACTAAGCTTAACTTCCAAGAATATTAAATCAATAATTTCAGCTTCAATGTTACACGAGATAATATTCTAAAGTAAAGGTAGGGTATTAAAATTGACGGTAGTGTTATGTCTAATATATCCATTTAAGGATACAACAGGATATTGTTACACTTATCCAGCACATGATTCAACCAGGTTATCACATACAGTAGTTAGTAATATATTAAATTTTCTTGTCAACTATGATTTTATATTGACAAAGTAACATTAATTGTATAAATAAATATTATGATTAAATTTTATCTTGTCAAAATTTGATACAAATATATACTTTAAATATTAAAGATGATGATGATGACACAAAAATATGAATTTCTATTTTCACGAAACACAGTTTCATTATTTTCATTTTATAATAAAACGATTAAAAAAATTAATATAATAAATAAATAGATTTATAAAAATAACTAGGGATGCTGCATCGAGAGCAGCATCTCTGAGACTGCTGAGGAGACTATAAGCTTTTTCACTTGAAATTATTTAAACCAGTTCCATGTCTCACGCTAAAATTTTGCATCCAGATATTCTTCTTTTTATTACTTTTCTCATTTTGCTTTACTATATTCATGAACTAGGGAGATGACCACAAGAAGATTTCGTGAGAACACATACTGATCTAACAACTTTTTGACTGGTACTTTTATGTATTCATGCTACATCTTTCATACAATATCGTTTTTTCTACGATAAATAAAAGACGAATGGCTGAATATATTGCGTTTTTTGACAAAAAGATAGTTCAAATTATAACTTGAGCACGGGATCAAACAAATCAATAAAAATATATTGAAAATTAACCAAATGAAATGGACCTGAAAATAGATTTTTTTCGGAAAAATACTATCTCAAACGAGTATTTTAACTTTTAACGCAATTTATTTAAAAATGTCAGGAACATTTTGATATTTTTTCAAATTCAATTTTTTCCAAAAAATTTTGATTTTTATAAATTTATTTATTTCATACTCCTAAATGTGTGGAAAATTGAAATATTAAAGACAAAATTATTACAAGTAGATAATTTCAGTTTCAAAGATAATTTTAAAAATTTTGTTTCATTTTACCCCGGATTCTGCGATGTTATTTATTAATAACGTTATATACTACTTTGAAGATCGCTGAATATTTGATAATATTATTCAACTTGTTGTGTACACATGTACTTACTAATAGATGAGATATACGAATATTGAACCAGTCAGACAAGTTTCCATTCGTCGGTTTTTAAGTATAAATAATAATTATTGAAAATTCAAGCATATCTCGCAAAATGACCGGTGGGCAGTTAAGTAGCGTGAGAATATCGAGTGGTCCAGAAATAGAAGCTTCCTCCTTGCAGTTAAACTGGTTTTAAATATAGCGCAGCAGTCTAGACATGTAATATGGTACTTGATCATTTTTTTTTTTTAGTCTTCTTCTGTTTAAGATACTCGGATGAGACTGAGTATCCTTCTGTTCGTTTCATTTTTGAATATTATAAATGTTTAATAACTAAAGATGCATAAAATTTGCATTTTGTATATTATGAATTATAACTTTGATAATGCAAAGCTTAGTTGATCGAGTATATTATAAACCATGGTGAGATTCAAAGAAATGGTTATTATTCTCTTCTTGACTGTTACTTGAATCCTCTGGAGCAATAATACAGATCTGGTATTCGCAAAATCACGCATTGTTGCGAGGGTATTTGGCCGTAAGGGTTGAATGGTTTTAGCAATGGACGGGTGGCTGTAAGGCGCTTCTCTTGTCGTCATCGACGTCGACGACGCCATATTTGTGTGGGTTGGCGAGAGAGCTGCAGCTTCGAGCTTGGCCGGTTTCCTAGGGTGGGATTCTAAGCGAGCAAGGATAGGAGGGCTCTGAGCTGAGAAACTGCGACTGAAAGTACGCGGGGCTCAGGACGTAAGGGGAAGGAAACGACTCTAGCATATAGAGTGAGTTTAGAGGATTCGTTGTCCCACTCACTTGGAAACTTCAAGACGTCGATACCAACGACGCCGACGCGGATCATTCCTGTTTTTCGGTGTTTATGCAAATATTTCTTATTACTACTTTTTTTTTTTTTTTTATTTATTTACGTGATTGATGTGACGTAATAAACTGACAATTTAGCTTTAGAGTAATATTTTTGCTATTCGACTATTTGCCTTGGTATTGAAATTGAATAAATAAATAAATAGATGAATAAATAAATAAAAAAATTAAATTTTTTATCAGGTACAATAATCTACATAATTAAAAGAATAGGGAAAATCATGTTTCTGGAAGACATGTATAAAATCATGGGTTTTCTTAGTTGAATTTAGTATTATTAAAAAGGTTTTGATCTGAATTTGTGCTTTTTCAAAATTTCATATGGTTCTTGGCGATAATCATTTTATTGTGATGTGTTTTCGAAGTATCTCTAAAAAGTAAATTTGAATTTAGCGCTAGATTTAAAACCACTTTTACAATTAAATTTTATATCATCAGTAAGGTTGACCTGAATTTATTCTTTTTTAGGACGTTATATATTTTTCGGTGGTAATTAATATTCGATGTCAAGTTTTTGGAGCTGTTTTGAATAGCTCGTTGGTTCTATTAGCTTGTTCCGTCAGATTTTCCATTAATTGATACTGATATTAAATATTTTTTTAATATTTCTTTTAAAGGTACACTACTACCTATGTATATTGTGATAAATAATATCCGAAAATCACTGATACAAAATTTTTTTTGTTCACAATCCGCTCTTCTCGTCAGTCGCATGGTGATTTCAGGTTGCTCATTAATATATATCGTAGATTATTGATTGATCTGAAAAAAAATTTCAACTTCCCGCTATGGTAATCGATGATTATAAAAATTGGGAAATTATTGGTTTTTGTCCAATTTTTGAAAATCAAGTTCTCATCAGATCTCCATGTTTTGAGATCCTAGGAATCAGTTCTGATTATTTCTACACGGTGAATGTTTCTTTGGAGTGATCAATGTTTACACCTTAGCCAAGATTTTGAGCTACTAATTTCATCAAAAAGTACATATTAAACGTCATTCCAGTGCTAATGTTCCATCTCTAAGATAAAAAAATTTCAATTAATAAACGAAACCAGTTTGCAATTGAAGTCTTGTTTGAAATAGTCATCAATTTTATAACTCAAACTTTAAATATAAATCCGTAGTACTACGCTATATAAAAAAAATAGGGAATCGCACAAAGTAAAACACGAGTGTCATCTTAGCTTTTGCTTTTTATTCGAGCAATCAGCAGTAGCCCTCACGATCAACACAAATATTTTCCAATTACAAATTGAAATCTATCATTCACTATTAATTATTAAAAAATATTTCGGATCATGAGGTAAATGTACATATACAAGTATGACGAAAAATTAAAGTCGATTGACTTTGATCAGCCTTTTTGTAAGGTCTTTTTTTAATATCTCTTTTCAGATGAATTTTCTAAGAACTCTTCATTCATTTTAATGAGAATTAAGCTTTTTAGTGCTTTATAAATGATCAGAAGTTGTTTTAAATTAGGGATCTGCAATTTAATGTCGACAGGGGAATATTTTGGTTGAAGCGCAGGGGAATCGAGGAATATATGGGAAAGTAGCTCTGAATGTCGATGTGGCACCTATGGGGGCAAAAGAGATGGTTGCGGGGGCCAGTGGTGTTTGGAGGTTAGACCGCAGTTACAATATCGCTTGATTAGAAATGTACATCGCGTATATGTGCGAGCCGCATACCCAGATGGTGGGTGGTTGCCTGGGCTGATGCCTAGCCAACTCTATGGTTTAATATACGCTTGGTAGAACTTACAATAAGGAATTGCAATAGTGAATGCACTGGAGGATACCTACAAACTTCCTCTTTATTGATGAATCGGAAAAATTAAATACTTAAGTTGATTAATTTCATAAATGTGGATTTTTATTATATACCGATTTTCTCGTGGTTCACGGCATTCAATGCAATTTTTTGAGCTCTTTAAGAAATCTTAGAGCGCGAAATGGTCAGACCAAAAATTTCATAGAAATTCTGAAAAAAAAAACATTATTTTCAATTGTTTTCGACAACGATTTCTCACGAACGAATCAACCGATTTTGACCAGACCAGTAGCGATTGACGTAGATTTTTGAGTTCAAGAGCTGATTCATTTTTGGAATTGATCGGTAGAGCGGTTTAAAAGTTATTCCAAAAAAACGAATTTTTGGAAATTTGATTTTCGAGATTTCTCAAAATTGATCGACTCAAATTTTTGAACTAGTATCAGAAATCTAAGCCGTTTAAAAGTTACGAGCGATTTACACACACACACACACA